>JAZAYU010000822.1:0-144964 GCA_038501625.1 Corbicula japonica
CAGGAATAAGGGAGAATCAAGTAAAAACATACCTCGAACCGAGAGAATTTTTTGGTTGGCGGCCATGTTTTTGTCACGTGATTCCCCACCCTGATTAGCTAGATGTAGAAAATGTTGTGTCATATAGTTATTATCATTGCTCGTGGGAGTAACTTAAATCTCGTGCTCACTAGCATATATACAGCTTTATGACGCCACAGGATGTGTCATCCGTCTAACAGGATGTGTGATCAGGCGTAATCTCACAAAATAGCTGCAAGCCATACATTCATCAATAAATTATATTTCAAGGTAATGATTATAAAAATGCATTGAGACAAGACCTAACTATACAGATATTGTGTTTGTTTTTTGTTGTAGAGTATGTAGGTGGCCTGAATATAACTGACTAAAGTAACTTGAACGTGTTCGATTTTTTAACGAAATAATATTTCTTTTAAACGAAATAATAGGATTCGTTATTTCGTTTAAACGAAATATTATTTTGTTTAAACGAAATAACGAATCCTATTATTTCGTTTAAACGAAATAACGAATCCTATTATTTCGTTTAAACGTCACTGCTAAATGTCACCTTAGGGGCTCCGTACATTTGCGGTAGATATATAAAACTCTTTTACCCAGTGGGTTCCCATTTCCTTGTGGTACCAAGGTTTAATATAAAATGGTCATATTATGAATATATCTGGAACTTCCTGTAATGTGTAGATAATTTTAACGCAACTTCAAGCGACCAAAGGGTTGCATATTTCGGTGAAAACTAAAATGTTCCACCTGGTGTCAGTAAAAACACCTCTAGATTTTTTAAAATCTTTTTCTATATTTTAAAAAAGACGCGCAGCAGCCATTAATAAAACGGATATCCGGTTGTGTGACTGTTTTTAGGGGTACCCCGTACTGTACCGCAACGCGCCAAACATAAGAAAGGAAAGCCTGATTTTTAGGGGTACCCAGTTCTTACCGCAACGCGTCAAACCTTAGAAAGAAAAGCCAGACAGGTTCGACTTATATCGTAATATCATCCGAAATAGAGAGACAGGTCAGTAAATGTTCGAATCATGTATGGTACGAGTACATGGCACCCCCTAAAACCATATTTTCTATATAAAGTTACTGTAGTAGATCTAAATTTTCAACATCACGATCTAGAGGATTTGTTTTGCTGAAACCGGGTCCCTATGAGAATATACATCTACATTTAATAAAAACAAAAAGAAGTTAATTTACCTGAAAGTAACTGGCACTTCTAAATGTGATAAAAAAAAGCCCGTTTATTGAATAAAATCAAAAGAAAACCAAACAAATATTACACGTACATAAGTTAATTAACCTTCAAGGGAAATATATATCCTATTAAGTTTATACTGTATAGTTATACAAGCTTTACATGTGAAACTGCACTTAAAACAGTACATCTAGGTATCATATTTTATGAGGCCTATCTGATGGTTAAACAGGATAGAAGTATAAACGCAGAAAAATTGTATTTTTACCATCAATACAAATTATCAAAAACATGAAATATATATATCAGGAATCGCCACACTTGCAAACATAATGCTCGTTTCCATTGCTGATCGCTGTTTTTAATAAATGTGACTATAGGGTTTAATTGTTTTAAATTTACATTCATGTGTAAACTTACAATCAATTGCACTTCCATATTTAGCAGTCGGGCCTCAAGTGCAAAATTTCGGTTAATACAATAATAGCTGTTTTACAGTTACTCGTCCTGCTTTCCTCAAGCCTAATCCCCCATATTCTATTGAACGTCAATCAAAATTACGATGTCTTTAAAGGGACCGGAATAGCCTATTAAAAAAATCGGACTTTTGTGTACCTATACACACATCCCATGGATTTAAAGTGCAGCTTAACAGTATATCTTGCTATCATACAATAGGGATATTTTTTTAATATGATTGTAAAACAACAGGCGTTGCGTGTTACTGTTGCGTTCATTACACAAACTCATTTAAATCAACTGCGTTTAATAAACCTAATATCTGTTTTTGTGCTGCTGAGTGAAAGGTACTTGTAAGTAAGCCATAAATCAGCCTGACATAACTGTTGTAGAAAAGTCTGATTAGAAGTTATCTTTATGGCATATATAACTGAGTGCAAACACCACAGCTAAAAACGGATACGTCGGTAGGGGACATGAAAACTGAGTCCGTATATCAATGATCTGAATCGGATACATTCGTATTGGTATATATAACTGAGTCCGCACACTAATTGTCTTACTCGGATACATCCGTATCTGATACATAACGTTGTCCGTACACCAATGGTCTGAATCGGATACATTCGTATTGGTATATATAACTGAGTCCGTACACCACTTTTCTGAATCAGAAACATTGGTGTGGGATATATAACTGAGTCCGCACACTAATAGTCTAACTCGGATACATTCGTAAGGGATATATAACTGAGTCCGTACACCAATGGTCTGAATCATAAACATTCGTGTGGGATATATAACTGAGTCCGTACACCAAAAGTCTGAATCGGATACATTCGTATGGGATATATAACTGAGTCCGTACACCAAAAGTCTGAATTTGTTACATCGGTATTGGATAAATAAATGAGTCCGTACACCAAAAGTCTGAATCGGATACATTCGTATGGGATATATAACTGAGTCCGTACACCAAAAGTCTGAATCAGAAACATTCGTATGGGATATATAACTGAGTCCGTACACCAAAAGTCTGAATCAGAAACATTCGTATGTAATATATAACTGAGTCCATACACTTGAGGTCTGAATTTGTTACATCGGTATTGGGTAAATAAATGAGTCCGTACATCAATGATCTGAATCGGATACATTCGTATGGTATAAATAAATGAGTCCGTACACTAATGGTCTGAATCGGATACATTCGTATGGTATAAATTAATGAGTCCGGGTATATGCAACAGATTCCGTACACCACTAATCTGAATTGGATACATTCGTATGGGATATATAACTAAGTCCACACAACAACGGCCTGAACCGGATACATCAATATGGGATATATAACTGAGTTGTCCTTACACCAACGGTCGAACCGGAAACATCGGTATGGACTATTATTATTATTTATTATTATCATAATTATTATTATTATTATAAGAAGAAGAAAAAGAAAAAAAATCATATAAAAAAGTGAAATATGCATATCAGGAGTGGCCACATCCAGCAGAAACAGCCTGCCCACAAAAGCAAAGGGTAGAGAGGGAAAGAGAGCATGGTACATGTATTATAATAATCAGTTTCAAAATGGACGCTACAAACAATTAACAAAAGTGAGAACCTGAGGGGTTACCACCTTGGAACTATTTGCCACTGGGGGTTTAAACCAGGTTCTAGGGTGTACCAACCTCAAACTTGCCTCAACAGGTTCTCATATTAACAAACAAGTACAAGTTGTTTTGGTGAAATAGCTCCAACATGCCCATCAGCTCAACAATGTTGCATGCAAAAGCACACAAACATATAAAACATAAGAAGCTAATAGCATTGCAAAGCCAAATGAGCGAGTACGCAATGATCTTACCGAGACCGGAGCCCTTGGAGTCAAATTAGCAAATACACGGTGACAGGAATAAAAGAAACAAATCGAGCTTCTAGTTTCTTTCAAGAAAAGATTTCCCCATAAACCTTCATAAACTCTCAAACATCTGACACCATCGTGCAACCAAAGACGTAAGCATAGTGTCAACTGTAGATCAGGCCTGCAGAGCGCTAGAGAATATCACGTTTGTAACCTTTCTTTTTAAATTTACAGATGGTTTTTACGAATAACCAGTGGAAATTTATATTGCCTTTTATTTTCTTAAATTTATAAATTAAACCATTATAAAAACTGGCGGAGAAATTCCTTGTTGCAATAGTGGTTTTAAACTGTACCTGTATTTTGGAATTAAGACTGGGTAAAACTGATAAAATTTACAAAAGGTTTTTTCTTGTTTTTAAAGTTTTTCTGTTATGAAAAGATTACGTTCATTGAAATCATTAACATCATTGCAAGCTATAGAAAAGCGAACAAGGTGTGAGATATAAACACCGTCAGATGTTGCACGAGGAACATCGCCGTTTAAAAACGGAAAATACTATACTATAATATTAAAATTAAAATAGTCTCTTTTGTCATACATTTTAGTAGAAACGTATCCATTTTCATTCTAGAAAGATTAAGATCAAGAAAATTTGCTTGCTTATCTGAAGAGTTTGATTTATTAAGTTGCAGTTCATGTGGGTAAATTTTAGTAACCAGAGATGGAAAATAGTTATTATCTATATTCAACAAATCATCAAGGTACCTCAAGATGTTGTTAAAGGCTGTTATAATGTCATCTTGATGTTCAGTAGACATGGTAGAAAGAGGTAGCATAAAATCTCTTTCAAAACAGTATAAAACAGATCAGCAACAAGGGGTACAGTATAAGTAGCTTTTGGAATGCCTATTTCTTGTTTATAAATACCAAATCTCACATAAATATTATCCAATAAAAATGTGAGCGCCTCGATAAGGTCCATAAAGTATAATTATCATAAGAACCATCTGTAAAAAATGCTCTATGTTCATTACAAGCGATAACGGTTTTATTTTCTCTAGCAAACGTTTTATCAATGAGACAGGTTAGCCTGTCTTTTATTAAATTATGATGGAGAGTTGTATATACCGTAGAGTGGTTTCATAAACCTTTTCGCAATACCTAATTAAATGATCTTGTATAGCTGTAAGACAAGATGTTAAGAGCACGGAAAATTGAGTAGTTGTGCAAGAACCAGAGTTCGCAATAAATCTTGCTTTGTACGGTGTTTTGTGCATTTTAGCCAACCAATACATAGTAGGTACTTTGTCTTTTTTCGGCTCAACACTGATTCTAAATTTTGTAATTTGTAGAGTGTGTGCAGTAACAATATCACTCTCAGATGAAGAAGTCAGTGTCTAAGCATTAGTGCTATTAAGCTCTTCAGTTTGAATATTAAAATAGTGTTAAAGTCACTCTATATTTACATTACTTGAAGCCTTATCAGCAGGTTTTTAAACAAATCTGTTGTGGAAGTTTTCCCCTTTTCAAATGACGTAAGTTCAAACAAGAACGTGCTGGTAATAAAGCTATGTTTCTTTTATAGAAAGATATACGAGTGTCAATTATATTGAATATTTGTTGGTGTTTTTTTCCGATTAGAAAATGCATTAGGCTCAGCATGTTCTCGTTTGCACCATTTATTGCAAAAGGAGTTTAAAGACTCTGCAATATCCGCATGACAGGTATTAAAGTCGATATCCGAAGAAATTCTATATTTCGGACCTTTGGAAATTTTTATTTTGACGAATTCTATTATCGTTGATAATCTTTGATAACATTAAAATTCCCTGTAACGATATGATCGGCAAGTCGATAATAAACTTTTGAATTTGAACAATCTCAAAATTTCGGTGTAATTTCAACAATCTGTAAATTCGAAGTAATTTTATTGTAATAGAAATTGTGTTTCTTGGAAAGTCAATAAAATCTATCCCTTTATTTAAAAAAAGGAATTTTCAGGAAATGTCTTTGGTGATCAGATTCCAAGTCAATTTGTGCTCTGAGGATATGCCGAGTGTAACACTGAACAGGGCTTGCAACTTCATTTCTTGCATACCAGATCAGGTCATCCGGTGTTTTCACCCGTGTAGGAAATTTCGATCCTACACACCCCATGTAGAATGAGTCCTGTGAGTGTCGTCACGTCTTTAAGTATCTGACGTAGTATATTCAAGTTAGTGACGTCATTTATAAAAACAGTGCGTTAACGTCAATATTTCAGCATAATGAAAATAAATAAATTTGTATACTTACACAAAAATGTTATTAATAATAAAAGGTATGCAAGAAAAAGTATCTTGCATGAGACATTCGGTAAAGATAGAAAAATCTGTCACCTCGGGTGAACTGTTTTGGCGGGAACTCGGCAGAGCCTCGTTCCCGCAAAAACAGTTAACCCTCGGTGACAGATTTTTCCATCTTCACCTCACACTCATGCATGATACTTATAATAGTGGATGAGTTCTTATAACAATATCATCAGCTTCCTCATCCACTTTCTGTAAACTTGTTATAGAAAGAGAAGACAAACGTGAAAGCATCGCGTTTCTACCAGAATGTTTTAAAATATTTTGAAGGTCATAAATAGAACAATGAACACGTGATTTTAAAACTTACTATTCAAAAACGACAAAATTTTAGATGGTAAAATGTCATAGACAAAGTCTGGTAGATAATTATAGAAAAAATAGGTTTTTGATTTGAATAAGTAAAGAAGAGGTCATCAATATGCACATTCTTCCCGAAATTTGTAAGAAAGATTAATCAAACTGATTCCGTATACTCGAGGTCTTATTTGGGACATGGGTGTCAAAAGTCAAGCTATTCGGTACATATAATATGGAGTTGTGTTTCCCTTTCAACATGTATCAATTACCGAAAATCAATCAGTGTTAAGGCGAAAAAACAACAACAACAAAACAAACAATTATTATATTATGATTTGTCACTCAAAAGGCGACGCCGCTTAATTGAATTTTATTTCCACGTCGTACGACGAAAAAGCGCGTTTTCTCGCATGACGTCATTTGCGCAACTGGCCTGGTTTTCGCAGCCGACGTCACATATAAGATAAATCATGGCAATTATAGCCTAGCAGAAACGCCCTTTTAATGTGGAATAAAAATAAATAAAAAACAACAGTATTATCGTCATCATAAACAAAAAGCAAAGTGAAATATAAAAAGAGCATTTTACGTAAGTCAAAATAAAGGCTTATTAAGAAGAATTTGTTTATGTCAGGCAAATATTTATATTTATATTACATGACAGCCAACAACAATAAAACATTGCAACACAAGAATCAACGTTGTGTTTTTAAGCTTTGCTTATCAATCTTGATCATTTTTTACATTACGTTTACTCTGTATACTTATCCACTTCTATTGACATACAACACGTTTAATGTGTTTATAAGTTTATCATCTTGTAAAGGTAAATGTCGTTTTTTGTAACTATTATAAAATAATTTACAACAGTGGGTTAAAACTGAATGAGAAAACTGTTCAAACAATGAATTTTGGAGGCAGTACCCAAAGTATCTTAGCCGCCACTGCATAATCTTATTATTACGGCGAGTATTAATTCAGTAAATTGATATCGGCATTCTGATAAATTTAGTAACGGGACTGATTTTTTTCAAGGGAGGATAGCTGAATCTGAATTTTAATTGATTAATGATAACATGTAATTTCACAATAATAATAACAACATCGAACATTTCTTTTCTTTGTCTTTTATTTATTGACTTTGACATATCACAACAATAACACATTACGTAATATAACGACATTGACGATTTGCGGCGGTAAACAACCAAAACTATCAAAACTCCGATACTACGAAAATGCGATTTTACGAATAATAACGACAGAATTATGGCTCTTGACTTAAAAATCAAAGAAAAATGAAAGTTGAGATATTCTTTTCGTTAATAAACACGTATACTAATGACATGCTAGTCAGTAAAATTTGTTTTATTGTTGTTTTGTGGCAAACATTGCCCTTCAAAAACATTGACGATTTTTACAATTTTGCTTATTCTATTTAATGTTAACCACTGCCCCAACCCTGGCGTGGCAGGGTCTTTCCTAGGGATTTTTTCAAAGGTCCCGGTATTCACCGGGATCGGGGCAATAGTTATATAATTCACATGTGCATTACTTGGGACTTATTGCAACGGACATAAAACCAAGTAAAGTTTGAATAAAAACGTAATTTTAAACGTTATTGCATATAGATCATTTGGTTTGGTTGGACCGATCTTACTTGAAATCTTTGTCAGAATTTACCTATCTAAAAGTTTAGTTCAAAGGTCCAAGTGACCACTGGATTATACTACAATATACAATAGCGACCTGGTTTCGGTAAATTAAACCCGTAAAAGTGTTCGCCAAATGGACAATATTTAATATAAATTCAGTGTCATGTGACTGTCAAGCTATCGATAACGAACTATATGCTGTTTTACTTTCTTGCTATTTTTTTTTCTTTCTTCCATGAATTATTCCTGTTTGTTTATGTTTTCTTATCATATTTTGTTACCATGACTGTGACAGCCATATTATTGACCGGTAATCACAAATCAATATTATTCATTAATTATTTATGTTGTTCTCCCCCATGTTGTATGTGAATACCTGGGTGAAATAAAAAAATGAAATATGCATATCAGGAATGGCCACATCCAGCATACACAGCCTCCCCACACAGCCAAAAAGTAGAGAGGAAAAGAGAGCATGGTATTACAATAATCAGTTTCAAAATGGACGCCACAAGCAAATAACGAAAGTGAGAACCAGAGGGGTTACCGCCTTGGAACGGTCAGTGGCAAAACAAATTGCCACTGGGGGTTTAAACCAGGTTCTAGGCTGCACCAACCTCACACTTGCCCCAACAGGTTCTCGTATCACAAAACAAGTACAAGTTGTCTTGGTGAAATAACTCCAACCCACCCATCGTCTTAACAATGTTGCATGCAAAAGCACACAAACATATAAAACATAAGAAGCCCATAGCATTGCAAAGCCAAAAAGAAATGTTCTGTTCTGTTATGTTCAAGTAAAACACCTCTAGAATGTTTATCTATTACTTCTATAGAAAGGACGCGTAGCAGCCGTTAACCAAACGGATATCCAGTTAGGTGACTTGTTTTTAAGGTATAGGGGTACCGCGTACTGTACCCCAACTCGCGAAAACCTAAGATAAAATAGCCAGACAAGTTGGTCTTATATCGTAATATCATCCCCAATATACAGACAGGTCCGCAAATGCTCTCCTCAATTTCGAATCATGTATGGTATGTAACGCCGCATAGGCACATACCCGCATAAACAATTTCTTTTCGTGTATGAGGTGATTTTCAACGCACAAACAGATCGAACGCGTTTATGCGGCGACGCTCAACGAATAAAGCAGAAATTTCTTATATGGGGCGCAGCTGTGCCTTTCTGTCGCATAAAGATAATTTATGTTATCATTTATTATAAAGCTTAAAACAGAGTTACATTCTATTCATTGGTTTAAGAAGCGGTTACCTGCTATTTTTACTGTTTAAGTATCGACAGAATTATGGCCCTTGATTAAGTCAATATTATGATATTATTTTCATTAAAAATGAGATATTATGCTCGTTAGCCTAGTCAGTAATTTTTAAGTTTGAAAGCTATCCATCTGATAGTAAATGAGGACTTGATGCCTCAAGATTTCATTACTGAAATAAACAAATGAACAAAACTCTTCTTAAAATGGCAGCAGGAAAAAATCCTTTCTTTACAATCATCTACACATCCAGCTTAATCACATGTGTAAGTTTGAAAGAAATCCGCTTGATAGATAATGAAAAGTTGATGCCACAAGATTTGATTACTGAAATTAACAAAGGGCCATAACTCTGGTGAAAATGGTCGCACGAGAAATTTTTTTCTTAACGATTATCTACAGATCCAGCTTAATCATCTATGCTAGTTTCAAAGAAATCCGCCAGATAGTTAATGAGGAGTTGATGCCACAAGATTTAATTACTGAAAAGGGCCATATCTCTGGTAAAATGGTAGCAGGAAAATAATCTTTTCTTTACGATTATCTACACATCCTGCTTGATAATCTGTGCAAGTTTGAAAGGAAACCGCCTGATAGTTTATCAGGAGTTGATGCCACAAGATTTGGGGACGTACTGACGTATGTACAGACGTATGGATGGACGTGTGCAACCCTAAATGCCTCCCACATCGTGGGGGCATAAAAAGTCAACTGGTTAGGTTCACAGTTAAATCGACATTACTAAATCTTTGTCAGAATGTATCTCTCTTAAAGTCCAATAGTGATGATATTATTTACATCTATCACTTTTTTTATTTTTGTATTTGTTTTAATTGTTCTATGCATCAAAAGAGTGCTTTTTTTGCCATATAAAAAAAGTATTTTTATGCGTTGAAAATCACCGCATAAACGATAAAAAATGTTTATGCGGTGATGCTCCTATGCGGCGTTACAATGGTACGAGTACATGATACCCCTAAAACCGTCCTTTCTACATGTATAATTTAGATACATGCACAAAATGTACTGAAGTAGATCAAAAATCTCAACATCACGTTCTAGAGGATTTGTTTTGCTGAAACCGGGTCAATATGAAATTATACATGTGTATTTAATTAAAACAACAAGAAGTTATTTTACCTGAAAAACTGGCACTTTTAAAAGTGATAATCCCGTTTATTGAATAAAATCAAAACAAGCCCTAATTAATATTACACGTGCATAATTTTTTTATCCTTAAAGGGAAAGGTAGAGCCATTTCAATTTACATTGTATAAGTATACACGTTTTTCATGTGCAAATACTGTAACAGTTATATCAGTACATCTAGCTATCATACATGAGGAATGTTTTATGAGGCCAATCAGATTGTTAAATTGCATAGAAGTTTAAAAGCAGTAAAATTATATGTTTGACCATGACTGTTTACAAATTATCAAGGAACCATAATGCTCGTTTCCATTGTTGTTTAACTGTTTTCAAATAAATGTGACAATGTTTTTTTTATTGTTTTAAATTTACATTCACTCGTAAACTCATAATCTATTGCACTTACATATTTAGCGGTCGGGCCTCAATTGCAAAAGTTTGGTTAACAGAATAACAGCTGTTTTACAATTACACGTCCTCCTGCCTGATTCCCCACATTCCATTGACCTTCAATCAAAATTACCATAGTCTTTAAAATGACAGGTACAGCCTAATTAAACTCACTTTTGTGTACTTATACACACATCCCATGGTTTCCTTGTTATCATACAACACGGTATATACCCAAATAATGAGAATCGCGGATAATGATAGATTGTGAGTATAATGATAGATCGCCAGATCGGAGAAAACATCATGGAGAGGTTAGTTATTGTAAGAATTTCATGTTATTGTGAACTAATACTAATCTTTTGCGATAGATAACAATCAAGCGATGTCCTACCCTCCCTGATACCCATACATTTGGCATCGGCCGTCATATAAAGTAAAAAAGGGAAAATGATCATGCAACATCCCAGATTTCTACAAAAAACTACGTATTACGCCCATTAAAAATATACGTGTTTTTGTACACTACACTGTTATTATTAAAGCCCGAACATCGACAACAATATGCCACCCCGCTTTAGCCAGTATTATGAGTATATTCCTTAACAAACGTCTTTTTTCTGAGGCACCTGAAGCAAATTTGATAACGGGGATTCGCTCGGTTGATAATGGGAAATTCAAATATTCATGAAATGGATAATGGTGGAGTATTAGTGTTGCTATTTTAATAACTCTTGTACATGGTACTTTTTTCTATCCGCTATGATCATTACAATAGATGAAAAGGGAACTTTGAAGACCCTCGACCACGACAAATATGAAAATATTGCAGGCTCGGTTTGATTGAGCCTGTTCATGGGCAGTAATGGAAATGCGTTTTACTGACCACGCAGCCTAGCCCCGGGAAACATCTGTATCATTTCATTGTATTTATGACCATTTTGATCGTAGCTTTAATCAAATTAAAGCGTTCCCTTGACAAATGGTATTATACGGTGTTCCGTTGAGGCAATCGTTGTTAAACCCTGACGACATCTTCGGCGAAAACACGAAACATCGATTCGAGATCGCGAAAACACGAGCACTTTGATGTGTAGTATCTTCTAACACAATTTTCAAATATCCGGGTCTCATTCAGACATAATTCTTACTTTTGCATGCTTTTATATACAACTGTAAATCGCAGATTTTGTCTAAAAATTAATATGAAGGCGTCGTGTTTCATTTCACAGAGCAAACAAATTATTAAAATATGAAAAAAATTAATATTAACTGTAGTAGACTTAAACAAAGAATGAAACATGTAACATTCTTACACAATCAATTTAGGAGTTAATTTACATTTAAATAGAAAGTTGTTAAGCGTTAGTCAGGCAACAAATTTCTCTCACACCAGATCATGACATGTACTAAATAGACTAAAATTTCTGCGAAATTCGCTCTTTTTCAGTCAATTTTAAGTTAAGCATATTGTCACAATTAATATAAACCACAACTAATTCATGCTTCTTAATTAATATAGTTTTTAAACATAACTACCCAATAAGCAAAGGACGCAGCTCTCAAAAGCGTTCTTATGTATAATGGGTGGCTCCCATTACGTGAATACGTATGTTCTGCCGATGATTTTTGGTGGCAGAAACTTTAAAATTGAAATACGAATGATGAATAACACTAGTCCGTTTTTCTCCTTTATATAGTCTTCATATGGAATACCACATATTATAACAATTAACAAATGTTTCAGATAGTTATACAAATTTTCTCTGTTGGTAAAACCAAACAATTATTCTAAAATCCTTAAGGTGATATCATTTGTCACAATATACTGTTAAAGTTGGGGGGAGTGTGGTGACCTATTTTCATAAAATTCATGTTATTTAATAATTATAAATCTTCTTATTACTTCAGATATAAATTATAAGGCATATAAATGTTACAGGTCAATCAGGAATTATAAAAAATTAGAAATACGAAACAATTTCTCTCACTGAGTGTAGCCTTATTGCCGGGAGTCCAAACTTCCAAATTATCCACTATAGTATTAAACTACAGTCACAGGAAGGTTGTCTATATCAAGGTTAACAATGTCTTAGAATTTAGTTCAATAAACTGTACTAGAACAATAGCAAAACATGTTTCTCCCAGTGACTACAAAAGGAAAATTTGACATTCATGTTTTCATTGTTTATAACTATTGTTCTAGTAAAGTTTATCGAACTAAATTCTAAGACATTGTTAACCTTGATATAGACAACCTCCCTGTGACTGTAGTTTAATACTATGGTGGATAATTTGGAAGTTTGGACTCCCGGCAATAAGGCTACACTCAGTGAGAGAAATTGTTTCATATTTATAATTTTTTATAATTCCCGATTGACCTGTAACATTTATATGCCCTATAATTGATATTTCCAGTAATAAGAAGATTTAAAATTATTAAATAACATGAATTTTATGAAAATAGGTCACCACACTCCCCCCAACTTTAACAGAATATTGTGACAAATGATACCACCTTAACATAAATTTAGATCTTATGGAAAACCATATACGTTGTACTTTGGAAATCCAAAATTAGACTGTCATATTAAAACAGTAACAAATATTAAATAATAAATCTTGACGACAACAGCAACCAATAAAAACAATTATAACATCGCGAGCTTAGGTAGGTGGGACTGCAAAATTATAGCTTGGGGATAATTAACCTGCCTGATTGATAATTGCCCCAAGACCAACGCTATGTCTCAAAATTGGTGATTATGGCATGTGATACGAAAACTACCGGCTAACACTTCTTTTGTTATCTTGATTGGTTGTCAAACTTAAAAAATAAATTTTGAGAAATGTCTATCACTCAAAACAATGAGAATTATATCTTTGTTAGCACAACAGATTGCCAAGAGAAACTTAAAATAATCATTAAATTCTAATAAAATGATTTCCGTCAAAACTAGGGATTTTATATTCTTTTAAGTATTTCCAATAAAGAACTGATTTTAAATTATAAATTTTACCAGAAAAAAATTGCAATGAATTTCAGGGCATAACACGTATCTTAGACTATAATAGTTATAGTAATTAACTAATGAATTCATCACCGGCAAATACAGATTTGTTTAACCCGGGTGTAAAGAGGCTTTGGGTTAGTTCTTAGTTGATGCCTTCGGGACAGAACGAAATTAGACTATTTCGGGAGTTCATTAAGGTAAATGGGTCATTTATCTTGTCAGTAGGGCTGGTGGTATTTTTTCATAAAGATAGCAGTTTGCGGAAAGAGATGGAACATGCAAAAAGAATAGAATAAATAGTATTTATGTTGAAATAAGGAAAACTATACATGTACCATTATCTACCCACGAATTTACGTTATCAATTGACTTTTTCTAGGCGAATCCCCGTTCTCCAATTTGCTTCAGGTGCCTCAGAAAAAAGACGTTTGTTGAGGAATATACTCATAATACTGGCTAAAGCGGGGTGGCATATTTATTGTCGATGTTTGGGCTTTGATAACAGCAGTGTCGTTTACAAAACAACAACAAGTTTACATATATTTTTAATGGGCATAATATGTAGTTTTTTTTGCAGAAATCTGGGAAATTGCGTGAACATTTTACTGTTTTTCTTTACTTTATCTGGCGGCCGATTACAAATGTATAGGTATTAGAGAAAGGGTAAGACATCGCTTGATTGTTATTTATCGCAAAATATGAGTATTAGATCACAATAACATGAACTTCATACAATAACTCCGATCTGATGATATATCATTATACTCACAATCTATCATTATCTACGATTTTCATTATCTGGGTACATACCGTGTACAATAGGGATATTTTATCTGATTGTAAAACATCAATGTAGCGTTATGCTACCGCAAGAAGAACACTAACAAAATGTAAGTGTGTGTCGGCCCGGAGCCCTCGTCGTGGTCGCTCGGACGAGTATATATATATATAGAACCCTATCTGTTTACCTAGCTACCGTTAATAACAAAGTTATATAATTATTGTAATAATAAATAGTCTGCAACCACAGCGATAACAGGCCGATACAGTGATTGTACCCGCTGACCCTATCCGCAGGCAGTGTCCAGTTCAAGCTTGACAAACTGACCCTCTGACAGGTTCATCGAGCACGATTTGATATCGCTGTAGTTGCTTATTATATTACAATATCTCCATTGTTTATATAAAAAAAAATCGAAAAAAAAGTTTGTTACCCACGACGTTAGGCTCCTTGGCGTTATTTATTTATTTATTTATTTATATATTTAGCATAGTACTGGTACCCAAGGGATAAAACATAAGAAAAGCAAATGAGGCAATAGTAAAAAAGCTAAATTTCATACACAATATACAAATTTTAATATGGAAAAAAAAGTTTAATTTAAATCGGCGGTTGACGAAATGAAAGTTTATTATATAGTTTCCAACGACGAATGCTTGAAACTCATTTAAATACTCATTATGCGAAGATACACACAATAAACGCACAATATATGTTTCCAACGACGAATGCGACGATTTGAAGTTGGGTCCAGTGAATTTAAATATAATAAAAATTGTGTCCAACGAAAATTTGAAATTTACTTGAATCCAACGACGAATGCTTGAAACTCATTTAAATACTCATTATGAGAAAATACACACAATAAACGCACAATATATGTTCAAGCGTTACGAGTTAATGTTGCGTTCATTATACGAAAAATCGAATAATCTCATTTAAATCAACTGCATTTTATAAACCAAAAATCTATTTTGTGCAGCTGAGTGAATGGTTATTGGTTACTGAATCAGTACACCAATGGTCTAAATCGGGCACGTCGGTACTGGACATATAGCAGAGTCCGTACATCAAGGGTCTGAATCGGATACATCGGTATGGGACATATAACTGAGTCCATATACCAATGGTCTGAATCGGATACATCGGTATGGGACATATAACTGAGTCCATATACCAATGGAATCGGATACATCGGTATGGGACATATAACTGAATCAGAACACCAATGGTCTGAATCGGATACATCGCTTTGGTATATATAAAAGAGTCCGTACATCAAGGGTCTTAATCGGACACATCGGTATGGAACATATAACTGAATCAGAACATCATTGGTGTGAATCGGATATATCGTTATGTTATATATAACAGAGTACGTACACCAACGGTCTGAATCGGACACATAGGTATGGGATATACAACTGAATCAGTACATCAACGGTCAGAATCGGACACATCGGTATTGGACATATAACAGGGCCCGAACATCAATGGTCTGAATCGGATACATCGGTATGGGACATATAACAGGGCCCGAACATCAATGGTTTGAATCGGATACATCGGTATGGGACATATAACAAGGCCCGAACATCAATGGTCTGAATCGGATACATCGGTATGGGACATATAACAGGGCCCGAACATCAATGGTCTGAATCAGACACATCGGTATTGGACATATAACAGGGCCCGAACATCAATGGTCTGAATCGGATACATCGGTATGGGACATATAACTTAATCAGTACACCAACGGTCTGAATCGGACACATCGGTATTGGTCATATAACAGGGCCCGAACATCAATGGTCTGAATCGGACATATCGGTATTGGACATATAACAGGGCCCGAACATCAACGGTCTGAATCGGACACATCGGTATTGGACATATAACAGGGCCCGAACATCAATGGTCTGAATCGGACATATCGGTATTGGACATATAACAGGGCCCGAACATCAATGGTCTGAATCGGATACATCGGTATGGCACATATAACTTAATCAGTACACCAACGGTCTGAATCGGACACATCGGTATGGGATATACAGTATAATAGATAGTCCATCTGAGGTCTAATACATAAACATAGTAACCATTACTTCAAATGATAAATTAAATTGTTCGCTCTCAGGTAGAGGCAATATCTATCATTTGAATAATTTAAAATTCACAGTAGCGCTATTTTTTGCAGTGTGGCAGCCGTAAAAAGTCTCCCCATACATATACTGAGTACTGTTATCAGTAAAACAACCCGGTACCAATGTCGTGCAGTGATGATAACGCATATCAGGGCTATCCGATTAGCCCTTTTTTGAGGGGGGGGGGGGGCGGGTGTTGTCCGGTTAGCTCAATGGTTGCGCCGTGACGATAATAATAATAATAATAATAATAATAATAATAATAAGTTTTTGAATTGAAAACGTTAAGAAGAGGTAATCAATACGCACATTCGTACCGAAATTTGTAGGAAATATTACTCCAACTGATTCCGTATACCCTAGGTCTCATTTGGGGCATTGGAGTCAAAAGTCTAGCTGATCGGTACATATATAAGACAAATCATTTGACATTAATTAAAACCTAGCAGATTTGCCACTTTAATGTGGAATAAATAAATTGAAAAAAACTGTATTTCGTCATCATGAAAAAATGCAAAGTGAAATATAAATAGGTGAAATATGCATATCAGGGATCGCCACATTCAGAAAAAACAGCCTCCCCACACAGTCAAGAAGAAGAGAGAGGGAGAGAGCATGGTTAATAAAATAATCAGTTTTAAAAAATAGACACCACTAACAATAAACAAAAATGAGAACCCGAGGGGTTACCGCCTTGGAACGGTCAGTGGCAAATCAAATTGCCACTGGGGGTTTAAACCAGGTTCTACGGTGCACCAACCTCACACTTGCCCCAACAGGTTCACATAACACAAAACAAGTACAAGTTGTCTTGGTAAAAAACTCCAACCCACTTATTGGCTCAACAATGTTGCATGCAAAAGCACACAAACATATAAAACATAAGAAGCTAATAGCATTGCAAAGCCAAAGGGCGGGTACTCAATGATCTTACCGAGACCAGAGCTCCTGGAGTAAAATCAGCAAGAAAACGATGACAGGGATAAAAGAAACAAATCGAGCTTCTAGGTTCTTTTAAGAAAAGATTTCCCCATAAACCTTCATAAGCTCTTAAACCCCTGCCACCGTCGTGCAACCATAGAGGTAAGCATAATGATCAACTGTAGAATAGGGGTTAATCACCAGGCCTGCATAGCGCTGTAAAATATCATGTTGGTAACCTTTCTTTAAATTTACAGATGGTTTTTACTATTAACCGGGAGAAATTAACATTCCCTTTTATCTTCTTGAGCTTATAAATTAAATCTCCTTAAAAACTGGCTGTGAAATACCTTGTTGCAAAAGTGATTTTAAACTGCACCTGTATTGATGAATTAAATCTGGTAATCGGCGATAAAACTTGCAAAAGGTTTTCCTTAATTTGTGATACCGATAACCTTGTTTAAAAAGTTTTTCTGTAATGCAAAGATTACGTTCATTGAAATCATTAACATCGTTGCAAGCTCTTGAAAAGCGAACAAGCTGTGAGATATAAACCCCATAAGATGTTGCACGGGGAACATCGCCGTCTAAAAACGGAAAATTTACTATACTAAAATTAAAATCATCTCTTTTATCATAAATTTTAGTAGTGACGTAACCATTTTCAATGGACAGATTTAGATCGAGAAAGTTTGCTTGCTTTTCTGAAGTGTTCGCTTTATTAAGGTATCGCAAACATTGCAAATGGCGAAAACAGGCTAAAATTTCAAAAAATGAATTTTGGGGGAAATACTTATTGCCACCTAGATTTTAGTAAATAAATGAATTTAGCTATGGATGTAGTTAATGTTTGCAAGCTCAATTTAGTCTAATTCATGTTCTAATTACCAAGCACATACTAAAACAAAAGAAAAAACATTTGCATGAGAACTCTGAAATTCATGAACACTATACCAAAGCAACTCATACCTGAAATAAGTATATGCTGGTCTACAGTGTTTAGTTCCAATCCTTCAAAATAATGTTAGGGTTTTCAAGAAATTCAAGGAAATCTTACTTCCATGTTCAAAGTGAAAGAAGAAAGTGAAAGTAGGAAGTGGTTTTTATCTATATTTAATAAATCATCAAAGTACCTCGAGGTGTTGTTAAAAGCTGTAATTATATCATCTTGATGTTCAGTAGAAAGAGATAACATAAAGTCTCTTTCATAACAGTATAAAAACAGATCAGCAACAAGGGGTGCACAATAAGTACCCATTGGGATGCCTATTACTTGTTTATAAATAGAGGTACCGAATCTAACATAAATATTATTCAGTAAGAAAGTTAGCGACTCTATTAGGTCTTGACAAGTCCATAAAGTATAATTATCATAAGAACCATCTGTAAATAATGCCCTTTGTTCATTACAAGCGATGAAGGTTTTATTTTCTCTAGCAAACGTTTTTTCAATGAGACTTTTAAGCTTGTCTCTTATTAAATTATGAGGGAGCGAAGTGTATAAAGTTTAGAAATCATAAGTAGACAAACAGAACGCCCGAAAAATATTTGATTTAAGCTTTTCAAAACGTCATTTGAATTTTTAATCGACCAAAATAAATTTTTGCCAGAAGTTTCAAAAACCTTATCACAATACCTAATTACATGTTCTTATATAGCTGTAAGACAAGATGTTAAGAGCACGGATAATTTAGTAGTAGTGCAAGAACTAGAGTTAGCAATAAATCTTGCTTTGTACGGTGTTTTATGCATTTTAGGCAACAAATACATAGTAGGTACTTTGTCTTGTTTAGGCTCAATACTGATTCTAAATTTTGTAATTTGTAGAGTGTGTGCAGTAACAATATCACTCTCAGATGAAGAAGTCAGTATATAAGCATTAGTGCTGTTCAGTTCTTCAGTTTGAATATTAATATAGTGTATCCGTCACACTATCATTACATTATTAGAAGCCTTATCAGCAGGTGTTAAAACAAATCTGTTATGAAAGTCTTGAATTCCTTTTTTCAAATGACGAAAGTTAAAACGAGGCCGAGGTGGTAATAAAGCAATGTTTCTTTCATAAAATGATATACGAGTGTCAATTATTTTGAATATGTGTTTTTCCAGTTAGAAAGCGCATTAGGCTCAGCATGTTCTCTTTTGCACCATTTATTGCAAAATAAGTTTGAGGACTCAGTAATTTCTGCACTTCATTCATTGAAATCAATTTTGGATGATATTCTATATTTGGGACCTTTAGAAATTAAATTACGAATTCTAGAGTCTTTGATTATATTAAGATCACCGGTAACAATATGACCGACAGGCTTTTAGCAATATTAAGAAGTTAAACACTCTCAAGATTTTGGCGTATTTTCAATGATCTGCAAATCCGAGGTATTTATTGTAATTAAAAATTGTATTTCTAGTTGGTTTATTGTATTTATAACAAACCATAGGCGATTCTGTATTCTTAAAATAAGTAGGAACAGCCGATTGAACTGTTTTATCTTCAAATATACTAGGAAATGTCTTTGGTGGTCAGATTCAAAGTCAATGTGTGGCCTGAGAACATGCCGAGTATAACACTGAATAAGACTTCCAACCTCGTAAAATGGATGGGTTCTTATGACGATGTCGTCGGCTTCCTCATCCAGTTTCTGCAGACTTGATATAGAAAGAGAAGCCAACCTAGATAGCATAGCGTGTCTGCCAGATTGTTTTAAAATAATATGTAGGCCATGAATAGAACAACGAATACGTGATATTCTTTTTATGTTTCCATTAGTTCTGCTTCCGTGCGACCTCGATTTTCCTTTACGTATTTCAAGCAATTCAAAGACGTCATAATCAGGAATTTTAGAAATGTTGCCTTCCTGATAAATCTTATCATTTAAAAAAAGGTGAAATATGCATATCAGGAATCGCCCCATTCAGAAAAAACAGCCTCCCCACACAGTCAAGAAGAAGAGAGGGGGAGAACAGAAAGTCGGTGAACCAAAACCAAGTTGGTAAGGAGTATGGAGTTTTTTAATCCATTTTTGTTCCGAAACGAGCCTTGTCCTGATTTTAAATGCTCTTTATGCAGCGCTGTCAAATGAAAGTTTTTCTACTGTTTGAACGGAAATATTTTGTAAACGGTGTCCTGAATGCTTCAAATGTTGGTATAAAAATGTTTTAAATTTGCTGTTGTTTCGAATTTTAGAACAATGTTGTCCAAAATGTGTTTTTAAAGGGCGACCTGTTTTATTTTACGTAAGTCAAAATAAAAGCTTTTAATAAGAATTTGTGTCAGGCAAATAATTATATTACATGACAGCCAACAACAATAAAACATTGCAACACAAGAATTAACCTATGGCTTGATTGCATAGTTGTGTTTTTAAGCTTTGCTTATCAATCTTGATCATATTTTACATTACGTTTACTCTGTATACTTATCCACTTCTATTAACATACAACACGTTTGATGTGTTTATAAGTTTATCATCTTGTAAAGGTAAATGTCGTTTTTTTTTGTAACTATTATAAAATAATTTACAACAGTGGGTTTAAACTGAATGAGAAAACGGTTCAAACAATGATTTTTGGAGGCAGTAAAAGCAGGTTCCTTGACAAAATAACTGTTTTTTTCGGGTCAGTGTGCTCCATTGACATCATAACGTAAAATATTACAATATAACTACAAGAACCTGAAACGTCCCGAAACAAGGACAAACAATATAGCCCTTGTATTATCAGCCAATTGTGTACTCATTTGTTTTTACATAAAAGGAATTTTATAATTTGGACTAAATATCATTTACGAGTAAATGTTTTGAGGTTAAAAAAAGTTTATACACTTGAAGCAGATATGATTTCTAATTTATATAAAATTGCATGTTGGTCTATAAAATTCTATAGAGCAGGGAATACTTCTTATTATGCTTTTTGATATATTGTTAAATTTGTTATTGTTCTGGTTAAAATTGTTTCTCATTCTGAACTAACCTAAACAAAATTATTAATTAATAATATTAATTATCTGTATATCTCCTGCTTAATGTCTTAAACTGTATACCACGTCCAGATTTAGGGCAAGCAAACATACTTATTCCTGACGTGGGTCAGGAAATGCACAAACAAGGTTTTTCTAATAGTAGAAAAGTTTAGTTATTTTTAAAAACTACACATAAGTAAATAAACAAATAAATAAAGAAAGCAAATGATAATAATCTCTGTTTTGAGATTGAAACCGAAAGTAGACACGGTGGAGTCTTTCTCCGATTATTGTAAGTCCACTTAGTAATACATTGTACCTCAACAACATATTGCAGTTGGATATATGAATCAGCTTTTGCACATTTATTTCCAGAGACGGGTAGACTCAATGGAAATCCAACCTTTGTCACAAAACACGATTCCAGTGAGGATTAATGTCAGCGGCAATGATGAATTGCTAAATAAAAGTATAAATTCAGAAAGAACTACAGTTGAGTCTCTATCAACTAACTTAGAGATCCAATAACTTAGATCACAAGTTATTATTGTTGTGTACCCTTTGATACCGAAGTACGGAAGAGTAGAGGGAAGCAGTGAACAGCAATGACTTGGAGCAAGCCCCAAGATCAAACGCGTTCAACAGTAATTAAAATGTAAATAAGTAATTGTAGTTTGGAAATGGACGATGTTTGTTTTTAAGAAAAAGGTTAAGCTATTTGTCCTTATTAAGCGAATTTGGGATGAGCAGCTAATGAAACTAGAGAGAAAGCATTATTTTACATGTATGTTAGTTAAGAGATTCATGATGGTGTTTTGGTGTGTGACTTGTTATAAATAAAGTACTGTTGTTTATTCTGATTCCATCCACAGAGGCAATAAAGGGAAAGCTCTGATCAATCAAAGAGAAAACCAAGGTCTTACATACTCACGTTTTTCTTTACCGTGTATAAAGAACTTAATATCAAAAATATAGTGAAGCAATTTGTTGAAAGAAAAATCGTGTCACCCACCAAATTGAAGGAAGCGATCCGGTCTAGTTTATAATCTTAGAGTTGAAGAAATGAAAATTTGTAAAAAGTGAATAAAAAATCTATTATTGCAATTTCAGCGTACGGATTGCAGTTAACGTCTTAGGCCCATTTACATGCTGTAGTCTAAGTATAGTATTTATGATGGCATATGCTCGAAATTTGTTACAGTATTTAGGTTTTGTATTACTTTTTTCTACTAATTTGTTTTTCCGTCTGATCTTTCTAATATTCCTATTTTATCCCATTTTACTGGCGGACGGGAAGGGCAAGCTTATGAAGAATGATTTTAGAGCTTTTAGTTTGAAGGATAACGTGAAATAATTTCTGGAATGAGTGATACATATTTATAAAGATTTAGATAAAAGCAACTTAACAATAGTAGCCTGTCTGTATTTAATTATGTAAGACTTTCATAGTTTTTCTCTGTGTTCGTTGCCATAGAAACACGTATTTAAATATCTATAACAAATATTTCTTTATATTGCAAAGGTAAATATAAAAAAAAAACTAAAAAATTTAGCCTGATACGAAATACTGTAAAATATGAAATATATATCTATCAACAATATAAAAATATAAAAAAGGAACTAACTTAAAGGTTAAATACCTGTCGAATAGTCCGGTATAGCCCGATAAATATATAAACTCAGTCAAACAAAGTACTGTTTACTATATGAGATGCTCCAGGCGAAACTATGTTGATGAAGAGTAGGCTAATTTAAATAATTATTGAAGTGGTGATGGGAAACTTAGTGTGTATCGATTTACAGTGTATATTGCCCATTTAATTTAATCTGTAAGAATAAAACTCTTTGTGTCAATTATTGTCCGAATTCATTTACATTTAAGTTACGTACCTTTCTTGATGTAGTATTTCGTTATACAATCATTGAATTAAAAGGATGAATTGAGAACTTCAAAAGCTATAAAACGATTTTGACCCGTGAGCTGTGACCTTTCGGACAAGTCCACTGTTATTATACTAAATAGGTGAAGTGCGTCATTTTACAGAGTTACCGTTAAATTACTTTACTTATGTGACATTAAAACCTGTTCAAAGCAGCTGATCTTTAGTCATGACGCAATAGCCCAGTGGATAACATCTCGGGCTATGATGCAAAACATTGCATGTTCGAATCCAATAAAAATAACTTTTTATGTTTGTCTTATTTCTTTTTTAATAATGTTAATTTAGTTCATATGATATTATTTTTAATAGTATTGAGCTGTTTTATCTTTATATTTTGCACCCACGTTCAATTTTGTCCATGTTCATTCCATTTTTAACAATACATTTTTGTTGAGCAGCTTGCCCTGACCCCATACACCTCCGTACCAAAGGAGCGTTGACAATTGTGAATCCTGGCGTTCTGTACATTCTTTTTCTTTAATAATTAACATAATTCAAAACCACTTTATACAATGTTTTGCATCGCCCAAAAATGTGTTTTGAGTAAGCACCAATCGCGACATTTTATCAACTCGCTTGATGAAAGCTTACTCGAAATTTGTACGGTTTAATGTCATTTTTGACGGTGTCAATATGAATTTATTGAATAAAAGACATTACAAACAGAAAAAAAAATGAAATTTCCTCATGGGATTCGAACACACAACCCTTATGTCATATTACAAGAAATCAGAAGCGTTACTGCCAAGACCATGAAACCTTTGTTATAGAGCAGTACAATTTCAACATAATGAGCAATGATGGGAATACCTAACATCCCTATTTTGCGGAATATTCCAAAAATCTATAAATACTAAAGTACATTCACGGCTCATTGCGTAAAATCGGACTATAAATGGCATATTGGTAATTTGGTAATTTATCGCACACTTTATTTTCTTTCGTACATTAATATTGTTTATATATGGTCATGACAAACCGGTAAACGTTTAAGTTTTATTATCAAATATTTAATAGTTAATTTAATAAAAAGTTTTATTTAGGTTAGGTTTCTTCATGGTAGAAATAGGACAGTCTTTGTTCCAAAGACCTTATTAAAGCCTTGACGATGAATTAGCTAGACTTATTACTATCCTGGAATTTCATCAGAACTCTACTACTACTACTCATTTTTTAAATAAGGCAGAGTGTCTAAAAACCATTGCCATACATCAAAGATTAGGGTCACATGATAATTTGGAGCGTGTCACGGGAAAAGGTACCTTCAGACAGTTGACGTCAATCTTTGAAATGACGTCAAACAGTTAAGCAGACGATATTAATTAGAATGCATTTCGCAATAAAATACCATTGTTTTATCAAAATGTGTAACAAAATCACTCTTTAGTAATCAGAAAATAGAAGGTGTAAGTTATTTCTAAATATAGTAACAACTAAAATGTCACAAAATATGACCGAGGTTACGTTTTCCCGTGGTGTGCCCCGTTTAAAGGTCAAACTTTATAAATTTTTGTTCAAAGCGGATATTTGCAACTCTATTTCAACTTACCTTTAGTCCAGCCGTTTTCAGTAAAAATCGTTCAAATTTGGTTAAAAGCACCAAATTTTGCACAAAGTTAGCTTGAGATGTACCTTTTGAAATGTGATAGAGACCCATTTGATATCTTTCCAAAATGGCCGCTTTTTTCAAGATGGTCGCCAAAAATCTGGAAATGCTGCTATTTAAAGGATTTTCATCGTATAGTTACAATTTTGGAGTCTAAACCTATATTTTCAAGGATTTTCTAAACATTAAAAGCAAATATAAGCACATCAGACAAATATTTAAGGAGAAAATGGCATTTTTGTTACAGAAATTTTTCAAGATGGCCGCCAAAAATCTGGAAAATGCTGCTATTCGAAGGATTTTCATCGTATAGTCACAATTTTGGAGCCTAAACCTATATTTTCAACGATGTTCTAAACATTAAAAGCAAATGTAAGCACACCAGACAAATATTTAAGGATAAAATGGCCTTTTTGTTACAGATATTTTTCAAGATGGCCGCCAAAAGTCTGGAAAATGCTGCTATTTGAAGGATTTTCATCGTATAGTTACATATTTTGGAGTCTAAACCTATATTTTCAAGGATATTCTAAACATTAAAAGCAAATGTAAGCTTATCAGACAAATATGTAAGGAGCAAATGGCATTTTTGTTACAGAAATTGCCTACAAAAATATTAAACCGGCTGTAAACATATATGCTCTGTTATTTAACGCAAAGTAAAGAATGTATTTGAATGTCAAACATAAGTACAGTGTTTAATTAACTCAATATGAAGAGTTTAATATTAACTTAATCCCGAAATAGGTCTTATCCTTGTAACCATCAATTGCTAGTACAGTACTGAATCTGAAATGACTAATTTAATTACACAGTATAATCACACACGGTCACAATCCCCCACCCCACTCGCATTTGCACAGAGCCGTACATGCTAGTTGTGCTTGCACACACTTGCATCTTCCTCTGCAGCCTTTGACACATCCACATTTCAGGAATTCCATACAGGAAACTGATGCTTGAGACAGATCTATCTGATCAATAGGGTTCCAAGGTCCCAGGTCCTTTCATCCAACCCTATTCAACAGGTGAAGGTAACACGGGATTGGGGAGAAGTGACTAGCCCGAAAATAACCCGCTTGATAAGATGCTATTCTGACATGCTGGTAAAGAGCAGCAGAAGTTGGTGGTATGAGATCAATAGACCTGCCCTTCCTGGAGAAGAGATCTTTTCTCGCTTCATCAGCTGATGTGGCAGTACTTGTTTTGTCATAAAGAAGAACAAGAAATCGCTCAAGGTTTGCCATGTGCTGGTCAATTCTCTCCAGTGGTGGTACATTTCCAAGGTCTGCAAACACCTCAGTTAAACTTGAACGTATTTGCCACGTCTCCCAAGAAGATTTCTTTCCTTTACCAGCAAAGGAGGATGTGTTGTCACACCCGCTGAAGGCATGAAACATAGGCAGAGCCCGACACTTTGGACCTAGAAACCCAGCAATGGTGTGTACAGGGATATATTTGAAGTTGTCCCCAACTCCAAAGCCAATTCACAGTTCACTTGCATGAATTGGAAAACATAATGCACACGCAAAATGTTATTGAAATTAAATTCTTAAAACATTTTGTATAAAGGGTTCTTTAAGCAATAATTAATATGAAAATAAGTTATAATTTACCATATACAAAGACAGAAATATTGTACATGTACATTCACCTGTGCTACATTATGGCGTAAATGTATTATTTTTATTTAGTAAGGAGATTCGCGACTGGAGAGAATTGACCAGCACATGGCAAACCTTAAGCGATTTGTTGTTTTTCTTTATGACAAAACAAGCACTGCCACATCAGCTGATGAAGCGAGAAAAGATCTCTTTACCAGGAAGGGCAGTTCTATTGATCTCATACCACCAACTTCTGCTGCTCTCTACCAGCATGTCAGAAGAGCATCAAGCATCAGTTTCCTGTATGGAATTCCTGAAATGTGGATGTGTCAAAGGCTGCAAAGGACGATGCAAGTTTGTGAAAGCACAACTAGCATGTACGGCTCTATGCAAATACGGGGGTGGCGATTGTGACCGTGTGTGATTAGACTGTGTACTTAAATTAGTAATTTCAGTACTGTACTAGCAATTGATGGTTACAAGGATAAGACATATTTTGGGATTTAGTTAATATAAAAATCTCTTCATATTGAGTTAATAAAACACTGAACTTATGTTTGACATCCAAATACATTCTTAACTTTTTTGCGTTAAATTACAGAACAAATATGATTACAGCCTGTTTAATATTTTTGTAGGCGATTTCTGTAACAAAAAGGCAATTTGCTCCGTAAATATTTGTCTGTTGTGCTAACATTTGCTTTTAGTGTTTAGAACATCCTTGACAATATAGGTTTAGACTCCAAAATTGTGACTATACAATGAAAATCCTTCAAATAGCAGCATTTTCCAGATTTTGGCGGCCATCTTGAAACATTTCTGTAACAAAAAGGCCATTTGCTCCTTAAATATTTGTCTAATGTGCTTACATTTGCTTTTCATGTTTAAAACATCCTTGACAATATAGGTTTAGACTCCAAAATTGTGACTATACGATGAAAATCCTTCAAATAGCAGCATTTTCCAGATTTTTGGCGGCCATCGTGAAAAAATTCTGTAACAAAAAGGCCATTTGCTCCTTAAATATTTGTCTGATGTGCTTACTTTTTTGTAAATGTTTAGAACATCCTTGACACTATAGGTTTAGACTCCAAAATTGTGACTATACAATGAAAATCCTTCAAATTGCACCATTTTTAAGATTTTTGGCGGCCATCTTGAAACATTTCTGTAACAAAAAGGCAATTTGCTCCTTAAATATTTGTCTAATGTGCTTACATTTGCTTTTAATGTTTAAAACGTCCTTGAAAATATAGGTTTAGACTCCAAAATTGTGACTATACGATGAAAATCCTTCAAATAGCAGCATTTTCCAGATTTTTGGCGGCCATCTTGAAAAAATTTCTGTAACAAAAAGGCCATTTGCTCCGTAAATATTTGTCTAATGTGCTTACATTTGCTTTTAATGTTTAGAACATCCTTGAAAGTATAGGTTCAGACTCCAAAAGTGTGACCATACGATGAAAATCCTTCAAATAGCAGCATTTTTCCTGAATTTTTGGCGGCCATCTTGAAAAAAACGGCCATATTGGAAAAATATCAAATGGGTCTCTATCACATTTCAAAAGGTATATCAAAAGCTAACTTTGCGCAAAATTTGGTGCTTTTAACCGAATTTGAACAATTCCTCCATATTATTACCGAAAACGGCTGGACTATTTAAACAAACGTCTACAATAACAAGGCGAAGCGTAGTGACTGTAAAACTAAACAGCCATTGTCAGCCTTATGTTCTAATGTCAACGTTTTAAAATGTTGGACATAACATTTCATCCAATGACAGAAACTGATATCTCACTTTTACACATCACTTTGTTTCAAAAATATAACCTTTCAATGGACCTTCAATAGAATTTTACAAATGTCATGTCTAGGTATCTTAGCCTTACCTCAAAGGTCAAGGTTTTAGGTCGATTTTTTCTCGAAGTATCACACGGACTTAATGAGAAATAATGCTTATTAGATTGTAGGGTCGTTCTCATTTTTTACAAAAATGTAATTTAAAAACATTCTCTTCAGTATTTTCTATCTGCCTTAAGTCTTGATATTTCTTACCATAAGTTACTTTCCTACATATAAAAATCCAGACTGAAATTAATTGCAAGTCTTTAATAATAACGGAGCACGTGTAAATGAAATATTAATTTAATAATTTTTTACAGAAGTTTAATATAATACTATATCATTCGTTTAAACGAATTATTATTACTTTAAAACGAAATTATATTACATATAGGATGAAAATGTAAACAATAAGGGAAGCAACTCAACTATCTGTCTAAAAGCCGGAATGTTTAAGATTGTCATCGTAATTCAAATCAATGTTGTTTTGTCTTTTTTCAAACACATGTTCGGTACATGTATAAGCAGAAAGTTTGCTTGCTTAAAAGATATATAAAATGTTGATTATTGGCATCAAACAATAAAATATTAATTATTGGCATCAAACATGAAACTATTGTTGTTGTCTTTTTTTCTTTTCCAATATGGATAATTCATACCTGTTGTATAGATCTAAGACTAAAGTCTTACAAAATTTTGAAATTTAGTTTAAAGTGTATAAATTTAAACTAAATTTCAAAATTTTGTAAGACTTTAGTTTAGTGATAAAGTACAATATATAGAAGAAAGATTCCACTTGATGGAACATTCAAAATCAAGGAATCATATCAAAGGATAACAGTTTCAAAGATTCATATGTTTTCAGAAGCTGATTCGTTAATAAGTGGGACAAACACTTCCTGATGTCCCTGCCTTTATACAGATAGTTGAGCTGCTACCGTTATTGTTTACAATGTTACATGTTATATTATTTCGTTTGAACGAAATTATAATACCTCTAAACACTTGCATACGTAAATATTAATAATCATCTGTAAATATAATACATGGTCCATAATTCGTCCTGTAGATGATATTATGTTTAAATATAATTCGAATATTTCTTCATTAAGTTAGAAGTTATAAGCCCCGAGCTGGTCGAGCCTTATTTTCTATCCACTTGATTGAAAGCCCGATCATATCGGGACATGACATAAGTTGAGAGATATGTTATTGACGCCTGATGGCAAATGAAACTTCCTGTGGAGTCTTATTATGTACTGAAATATGATAGTAAACATTCTGTATTTACACATTTTTATGTCCTGTTCGAGTTTTAATAATATCTGTTCTAATAACATATTATTGCGCACTTTTTAGGATTTAAGACTTGAAATGTGTTTGTTTATAACATAATTACTCCCAAATAAACCTTACTATGTATAACTGATAAACAACAACAAACCTTAAGGTAAAATTGCACTTAGACATAAAATTTGTATGCAGGAAATTATCATATTATGGTATGAAATAGAAGGATTGCACCGTTTTGAAGTTGCCAAAGGCGTTTGATATGATCAAATAGGTTTGTTAATAATGTTGTTTTTGAATAAAACCGAGTATGTTTTATATTTTAGAAAACTGAGACATAAACGTGTTATAAAATTGTATGCGTTATATCACACATTCAACGTGATCTCCAGAAAATGGCCACAAGCACTGGCATTTGAAGGTTGTCTTGTCTGCTTAACATAAACTTTTTCGGCGTAGCTGTCTAAGCTCAGGTTTGACCTAATTTATTAACCAATGAAGTGTTGTAAATAATACTCATATTCTATTATAATGCAGCGGGAAAATTAAATAAACTATTTCGATTGGTAGCTATTTATGCCAGAGAGGCATCTAGCAGGGTGAAGAGGTATCTAGTGGGATTTTTAAACAATTAGTTTACACTGTTTGAAACGATTATTTCTGTGACTTTAGATCTTTGCTATTCTGTTAAGTCGAAAGATGTTGAAATGAGGCACACTCCAGTACTCATCATTGGTTAGGTTTATTTGTCGAAAACAATACAGCCAATCTTTATCAACCTATCCAAAATGAAAGTGAAAGTAAATGGAACTGCCTTTGGGCAACTGTAAATAATATGCTACGCGATATAAACAATGAGTTCGCTATTTAAGTCTAAATGAAATCTTCACTAAATATATTTTATTCTTTCAGCAAAAGATATATCATCTAATACATTATCTTATAAGACTTAACAAAACCAAGACCTTTTTCAATACGTTTCTTATATAAAATTCATTCTTTATCACGATGAGTTTTGTAAGATGTGCTTACTTGTCTTTAATCTGGCAACAATGTGTAATATGTTACGCGAAAAAACCTCGAGTCCGCTATAAGCAATCGCACTCAATTCAGATCTAAGAACACGTTAGCGTAGTGGTTTTCAGGAGATGATTTTTACCACAGATTGCTATTAAAGCATACAGCTTTCATGGAGAAGAATTGTTGCAGTATTTTCTAGAATTGTTTCATATTCCTAGGAATTTCTCTTCAATTTTATAGATAAAACAGTTATAACGGTTTATTACTTTTTTTTGCTTTTGCTTACAATAAGTCCTAAGATCTTCACTGAATTTATTTATTATCTCGGTAATTGATACATCCTCTACTACCCTGTCTATTATGTTTTAGGTATTAATAAAGCCTCTACCTTTAAAATACGTTTTTCATAATTATAAGATTCACATTTATAAATAAAACTATCATCTACGCCGTTTATCTTTTTTAAAGATGTTTCTTGTTTATAATATGTGTGTGGAAAAATGTTTCTTAGATTTTTGTGGTGTCAGTTCCGCAAAATTACTTAAACATTGATTGATTTGCCAACATGTTCTACGAACAGTTACAACGTATCATGTGCACATCAATTCTTAGAACTCTCAATCGAAACAGTAGACTGGTACCGCGTTCGACTATTTAAAAATAGACACGAAGTAGATAGAGACCGAGATACCAGTCTATCGAAACAATGTCTTATTTGTGAAGTTATTTCATATAAATCTGAATCTGTGATAAGAATTGTATCGATAGTTTAGTGTGTTCATTAGGGCATAAAAACCGACGTGAAAAAGATCCGTTTCATATAAAAATTCAATGACAAACATACTTTAATTTGGACTAGAGTCAAGTGACAATTGGGTTTTTCTGATAGAGTTGTATGGCGCCAAGACCACAACAAGTGCCTGTACAACGATAGTCTGAATAAAACTGCCTGCATTGAAATTTTTGCCGTTAGTCTGGGCTGAAATGAAATAAGTTTGACGTCAGATTTTGTTGACAGAGTGTGTTTGGTGTTAGTCTGACGATAAGAGCCTGTAAAATGAGTGTGTTTGACGTCAGTCTTGTAAGTTTTTGCTAACAGAGTGTGTTTAAAGTCAGTCTTACAGGAGTCTGCTGACAGAAGTATTTGACGTCAGTCTGACAACAAGAGCAAGAGTCTACTGACAGAATGTATTTGACATCAGTCTGACGGGAGTCTGCTGACACAGAAGGTGTTTGACGTCAGTCTGACAACAAGTGTCTGCTGACAGAAAGTGTTTGACGTCAGTCTGACAGGAGTCTGCTGACAGTGTCTCTCACGTCAGTCTGACAAGTTTTTGCCGACAGAGTATGTTTGATGTCAGTCTGACAACAAGAGCCTTCTGACAGGGGTGTTCCTGACAACAGTGACAATAAATGACTGACAACATGTGTTTGACGTTAGTCTGACAACAGGTGTCTATGGACATGGTGTTTTGACGTCCGTCTGACAAGTGTCTGCTGACAGTGTGTTTTGACTTAAGTCTGACAAGTGTCATATGACAGAATGTGTTAGACGTCAGTCTGACAAGAAGAACACGAGCCTGCTGACAGAATGTGTTTGACGTCAGTCTGACAACAAGAGTCTGCTGATAGAATTGTTTGACGTCAGTCTGACAACAAGAGTCTGCTGATAGAAGTGTTTGACGTCACTGTGACAAGTGTCTGCTGTTAGATGATGTTCAACTTTTTATACACGTGAACGATTGCAGGAAAGTAAAGCATATATCTATAAAGATACAGCCATCACCATCTTAATAATCCGGTATTCTGAATCACAAACCGAAAACTAAAATAGAAATGTTCGTCGCTAATTAACTACATTAAGGTAGTTATAATTGCACTATTGCGTTACTATTATTGCTATTACTACCATTAAGTAAATGTTGTTTAGTCACTTAAATTTCTTTTGGTCGATAAGGGTAATGAAACGAACATATAAATGACAATATTCAGTATTTAGGTTCGCATCATTTTACATTGATATTGTCTGCCCACTCAACCACTTATACTGCATGATGTTATAATATCCTAACCTACTTTTCATACCAATGTTAAATCAAAGTACTGAAAGTTCAGAAAACCAGCGAAGCGATTTTGCTTATTGAGAATAACCAGTGCCATGATTCTCATACATGTATCCATTTACGAAAAAGCAAAAGGACTTGGTTCACTCGCAAAGACCTTCATCTTGTCTATTTAATAGTGGAAATAAGGGTTTTCAAACTTTCCATGTATTATCTGGATGAAGGCTTCTGTTAACCATTTACTCCATAGATATACCTTCATAGCTTGGGCGAACAGTTTAGATCCATATCAGCTTGCACATCTGTGCGATCTGATTATGATTTAAACTATTCGCTTTTAGAATCATTATTTTTTTTTCTGACCAGTAATCACAAATTTTAGATCCAGATCAGATGGCACTATTGTGCACGCTGATCGGGACCTGAACTGGAAAGGCGTATATATTGAGTAAAGGGTTTTAAGCAAGAAATTATAATAGTGAAATCTGTGTACTGACATCCCAAAGACAGAATGAACACGAAAAAGTGAGACCCCATAAATGGGAAAGATTATGCATTTATTTGAAATAAGGAATATATAATTGTTTTCTTCATTGTGAATAACATGTAAAAGAAATCATAGAATTGAGAATCCTACATATTAAGATAAAACAACCGAGAGTCATAACATTGCCGAAAGCATTGGAATTAAATGCTTAAATTGAAGACAATTTCAGAGGAAAATGAATTACTATAGCTTTTATCATAAATTTCCACCGTATTAAGTTGTATATAATAACGGACTCGATGGTTTTTTCATGTAGCATATTATTAGAAAAAGGTGCAAGATTTAAGACATTGGTAAACAAATCATTGAGTTTTGGTTGTGAAGGAGCTGGGATAAATGTCCATTAGCTTACAATCCGTTCATATAACATCAGTTTCAGCAGACAGATTTGTCGTTTTTAATTTTAGGCTTCATCATGGTTTGTCCTCTATATTCACACGTACTTTAACTGTTATTTGGCTTTCTTCAAAACGCGGGAAATTGTGACGTCACTGACATTTGAATATTCAATGTGTTACTGCGCCTATGATTTCATGTACTCCGAACAAAAATAGTAGTCATCTCTAGCTTAATCGAAAACGTAAACCTAGTAAACATCTTCACCTTTGGAAAAAATGTAAATTATGCATTATTCCTGAAACAAATCATAGTCCGTTCCTTGGACAACTGATGGCCTTATTGTCGACGTGTCTCCTGCCACGTACGTGATTGCCGGACACGTACCGCGCTTGCTCGTAGTGCTCATGTTTCGAATACATAGATCTGTAAATCTTACATGTTCATATTTCTGTACGAGTAATATCCGGTATACTAGTTTTAATATGTAAAATTTTTCACATCTCAATAGTTTACTGTTTACTGTTCATGCTTATATGTGGAAATCCAATATATCAAAATTTTTCAGCAATGATGATTGCTTCATGTTCAGTGATTTACAACGCTCATGAACGCCTATCATCAAATAATAAACAAATGTTCGCAATATGTCTTGAAAATTTCAAGTGAAAGGATTTGCGCATTGATTTCATAAAGTGGACAATTGAAGAAAAATATGCTAGGATGGAAATTTATCATTATCGTTATTGTTAATGATAAAAATAAAAAATGATAGTGCCTCTAGCTGGGAGCGAACCCGCACCGTCACGGCGACAGCGCCTAGCCCTACAATTCCTTTTTACCATAAAAAATATTTCGTGAAACAAACAGTTTAGCCGCGGAACAAACGTCCAATATTGAAATGGCTTTAAAATGACAAAAAAAGAAAATGTTTTCACTGTTATTTTGAGCTTCGAATTAGCAGAAAAGATATATTAAATATTTCAGAATTAATATTTGGCTATTGTAATATCCTAACGTCGGGAATATCGTTTATATCTCTACCTAAATGTAACATATCTGTGGCTCGCTAAAGAATCCCTGGCGGCTACAACCCCCAGATAAAATTGGTTTACTGTTGTCGATTGTGTTCTGAATTAGGGACAGCGCAGTGACGCAGTCAAGTATTCTTTTAGCGATACTAACGTGGCAAGAGCCAACTTTAACACGTGACAGGAAACTTGGACTACTTTGCTTGCTCTGATTACTCTGAAATGCGTTAATCGCCGGTTGCCAGTGCCTCGTTTTGGTTTCATACCGGTTTCAGAATTGTGATTAGTAAAACCAGCTTTGCTGGTTAAAAATGTACATTACAATATAATTATAACAAAGTTAATTAACGATATGCTCGTAAAGTTATCTTTGTTCTAGTTCAAGCATTATAAAAACTGTCCAACTGCACTTGTTAAGTTCTTCTATGAATAATTTATTTCTAGTTTCTCATTCTGTGTAACTTAAATTTTTTTATAGATCACTTATATTGTTTATTTTAAAAAAGGTCATATAGATCTATCTTCAAAGATGTTGCAGTTGCATGCCATTGGTTGATAAAACACACCAAGATTCGACTCTATGGTCAGTCTGAAATTAAAAACAAAAAATACAGTAATTTAGTGGTTAAATAAGTAGATTTTCGCTTCGTAAATCATATAAGCCTTTCAAATCAATGAGACGCAGCGGAGGTGTTCAACGGTAAATTTCATCACGTTATTTTATGATGTGGTGTGGTATTAAATGTTATTGCTACTTAACGGCGCTGGTTACAAGGTTTTGAAACTGCGTTTGTGTACATATAGATCTATTTATATACTCATTTATATATAGCTTTAACAGGTACTTAACGTTCGCTAACGCTTAAAAGAAAACACAAAATTCATCGATCTCTTTTATAACCTGGCGCACATTCCCGATCAACAGCGATCTAGAAAACGAAACTATAAACAAATATCCATGCAAACAAAGTCATTGCAAATAACTTAAAATATAACAAAAACTTAATTACCGCAAACAAACCTATATGACTATATCCACTCGCACTACCTAATCATGCATGCTTTGTTTATATATAAAAATAAAACTTTTGCATTCATAATCTACGACATAATTCAACAATAAAATTCCACATAGTCAAGCAACATAAAAAATACGTTGACATCTTCCCTCTTACTATTAGGATTTCCTTGGGTAATACCGTACCGTTGTACATACAACATGGTACCCGTTAGGACTCAACGATCTATATATAAAGCCGGGCCACATGGTACTCAACATTCGCTATAAACCTCTATTTTAAGCCGGGCACATTATTCCCTTGGGCCGGAATAGTTGTACTATAGTAAAGGTTATCAAGTAATAGTTACATAGTAATAATATATTATGACCCATAATTCGTCCAGAAAATGTTGAATATCTATGGTATCATTAAAGCTAACAGTAAACTTGAAATTACGCCATCAAAAGAATTATTTTTATCTGATGTTTACGAAATAACTAAAATCATAATGCGGTGCACAAATCAGAGTGTTGAAGTGTTGGAGCAGAAAATGGTTTGGAATTTATCAATCCTGATGCCCTTGCTTGTTTTAAAAATATGCTAACTATTAATTTATCGAGAAACAAATTATTCTTGATGATGGAACGTAATTTAGATCAGTTTGCAATATCGTTTAAACCCCTGATCCATTTGATGAATATCAAACTATCCAGCAATGGGCTGACAGGGATCCCTTCTTCTCTGTTTGAATTAAATATAAACCTAAGGCAAATTGACTTATCGTCAAATAAGCTTCAAACAATACATTTTTCTCTCAACCATCTTAATCATCTGAATGTCGTTGATTTGAAAAACAACAGAATAATTGTGTAGGTCCCAAGGTTATAAAGCTGAGATTGGAAACAAGTCTCAAATCTCAAGCATCTGATTGGCTGAAATGGCGACCAGTCGCCATTTCAGCAAATCAGATGCTTGAGATTTGAGACTGGTTTCTATGCTCAGTTTTATAACCTTGGGCACTGGACGGAGATTTCTTCAACGTTATAGAAAGTCTCCCAAAAAGATCTGCCTTGAATCTAAATTCAAACCCGTTAGTTTGTTCCAGGTGCGCAGATCTCGACTTCGTTAGCTGGCTTGCGAAGTCAAAGAAGTTGAAACATGAAGGCCTTACGTGTCTTGGGTCTAAAAATTATACCACCCTCATTGAAGACGCGCTTGTTTCCGTACAAATGATGTGTGACGAAGAGATGAAAATGCGTTTGACAGTTAGCATACCAATTGCATTTCTGGCTTTTCTGAGCATCATTTTATTAATGATTTACTGTTTAAAGAGACAAATACGCAGAAAACGTCGCCAAAAAGGGTTTGAAGAAAAAACAACTGACGATAAAAGAAAATGAAAGGTTTGCTGTATTTCTAACGTATTACAGTGAAGATGACGCGTTTGTGCATCAATATATAATAGACAATCTCAATGAGAATTTGAAACTTGTTAAAGGAACGGAGCGGAATCTAGTATGTGAAGGAGACAGACATTTTAGGCTTGGTAAACCGTTTCTAGATGAAATTTCCGAGCTGCTTGACCAGTGTGATGTTCTTGTGGCAGTAGTGTCGAACAACTATTGCAAAAGTGTATTCTGTCGGAACGAATTTCAGCTAGCCTTTTACAAAGAAATGCCTATCCTTTTAGTGCTGAAAGAAAATACAGATTCAGAAAATATGTCATCAAGCATGAGAGATATTTTTGAAAAGAAAACAAGAATATTATGGGAGTGTGAAGAAGAAGAGTATAAACTGAAGACAACTTGGTTCAATGTATGCAAGTCTATTATCAAATTGATGGATATAAAGAAAATAAAACTGCAAAATTAAACTCGACCGACTCTTTAAAATTAGAGCTAGTGTACGGTTTGAATTCATTGCATTTATAATGATTTTGTGATGGGTTTTATAAATGCACAAATTTCTATCTTTAATATTTTTCTGATTTTATTTTCCTCTCCTTGCCATCACGATATATTTTGCGTGCGGTGTGTGTGCGGGCTCGTGTGCGTGCGTGCGCGCGCGTGCGTGTGTGTGTGTGTGTGTGTGTGTGCGTGCATGTGTGTGTGAGTGCATGCGTGCGTGCCTGGCTAAGTTATACATAAAACGATATTCAAATTTTTTATCATGTTTACCGCTCGTCATGTTTCTTTAATGAGAATCATAACTGCAACAATTCACAACTTGTCATTATATGCAATAAGATCATACTTGTTTATACAAACGGAGTGTCACAGGATTTTCTACTTATCCATTTATCAGTTATAGGGTGTATTATATTTTGAAGTCAATTTTATTTTTATTTGTATTTATATTAAGTAATTCTTTTGTATTGTGCAGAAGATTCGAGCACGTTTTGAATATATACAAAACGTGTTCTATATATAGTTTCCTTAGAAGAATAGTTATAAGGAATTTAACTATGTCGCCCATTTCCGCTTGATTTATTTTTGCGCTCAATATTTCAGTTCCCCTTTTTATCTTTTTCATTATAAACTTTTTGTCGGTCGTCTTAATTTATTATCAGACTCTACGTCTTTGAGGTTTTCAACAGAAAAACTAAACATGTAAATCGGAAATAATTAATTACACCAAACTCCATAGTTTACCAAAAACACAGTTATAGATAATACAAGGTAAGAAGATATACACTACTCAAAAGTTCAAGTGCCTAATCGATAAAGTCGAAAGATGTTGAAATGAGGCACACTCCAGTACTCATCATTGGTTAGGTTTATTTGTCGAAAACAATACAGCCAATCTTTATCAACCTATCCAAAATGAAAGTGAAAGTAAATGGAACTGCCTTTGGGCAACTGTAAATAATATGCTACGCGATATAAACAATGAGTTCGCTATTTAAGTCTAAATGAAATCTTCACTAAATATATTTTATTCTTTCAGCAAAAGATATATCATCTAATACACTATCTTATAAGACTTAACAAAACCAAGACCTTTTTCAATACGTTTCTAATATAAAATTCATTCTTTATCACGATGATTTTTGTAAGATGTGCTTACTTGTCTTTAATCTGGCAACAATGTGTAATATGTTACGCGAAAAAACCTCGAGTCCGCTATAAGCAATCGCACTCAATTCAGATCTAAGAACACGTTAGCGTAGTGGTTTTCAGGAGATGATTTTTACCACAGATTGCTATTAAAGCATACAGCTTTCATGGAGAAGAATTGTTGCAGTATTTTCTAGAATTGTTTCATATTCCTAGGAATTTCTCTTCAATTTTATAGATAAAACAGTTATAACGGTTTGTTACTTTTTTTTGCTTACAATAAGTCCTAAGATCTTCACTGAATTTATTTATTATCTCGGTAATTGATACATCCTCTACTACCCTGTCTATTATGTTTTAGGTATTAATAAAGCCTCTACCTTTAAAATACGTTTTTCATAATTATAAGATTCACATTTATAAACAAAACTATCATCTACGCCGTTTATCTTTTTTAAAGATGTTTCTTGTTTATAATATGTGTGTGGAAAAATGTTTCTTAGATTTTTGTGGTGTCAGTTCCGCAAAATTACTTAAACATTGATTGATTTGCCAACATGTTCTACGAACAGTTACAACGTATCATGTGCACATCAATTCTTAGAACTCTCAATCGAAACAGTAGACTGGTACCGCGTTCGACTATTTAAAAATAGACACGAAGTAGATAGAGACCGAGGTACCAGTCTATCGAAACAATGTCTTATTTGTGAAGTTATTTCATATAAATCTGAATCTGTGATAAGAATTGTATCGATAGTTTAGTGTGTTCATTAGGGCATAAAAACCGACGTGAAAAAGATCCGTTTCATATAAAAATTCAATGACAAACATACTTTAATTTGGACTAGAGTCAAGTGACAATTGGGTTTTTCTGATAGAGTTGTATGGCGCCAAGACCACAACAAGTGCCTGTACAACGATAGTCTGAATAAAACTGCCTGCATTGAAATTTTTGCCGTTAGTCTGGGCTGAAATGAAATAAGTTTGACGTCAGATTTTGTTGACAGAGTGTGTTTGGTGTTAGTCTGACGATAAGAGCCTGTAAAATGAGTGTGTTTGACGTCAGTCTTGTAAGTTTTTGCTAACAGAGTGTGTTTAAAGTCAGTCTGACAGGAGTCTGCTGACAGAAGTATTTGACGTCAGTCTGACAACAAGAGCAAGAGTCTACTGACAGAATGTATTTGACATCAGTCTGACGGGAGTCTGCTGACACAGAAAGTGTTTGACGTCAGTCTGACAACAAGTGTCTGCTGACAGAAAGTGTTTGACGTCAGTCTGATAGGAGTCTGCTGACAGTGTCTCTCACGTCAGTCTGACAAGTTTTTGCCGACAGAGTATGTTTGATGTCAGTCTGACAACAAGAGCCTTCTGACAGGGGTGTTCCTGACAACAGTGACAATAAATGACTGACAACATGTGTTTGACGTTAGTCTGACAACAGGTGTCTATGGACATGGTGTTTTGACGTCCGTCTGACAAGTGTCTGCTGACAGTGTGTTTTGACTTAAGTCTGACAAGTGTCATATGACAGAATGTGTTAGACGTCAGTCTGACAAGAAGAACACGAGCCTGCTGACAGAATGTGTTTGACGTCAGTCTGACAACAAGAGTCTGCTGATAGAATTGTTTGACGTCAGTCTGACAACAAGAGTCTGCTGATAGAAGTGTTTGACTCACTGTGACAAGTGTCTGCTGTTAGATGATGTTCAACTTTTTATACACGTGAACGATTGCAGGAAAGTAAAGCATATATCTATAATGATACAACCATCACCATCTTAATAATCCGGTATTCTGAATCACAAACCGAAAACCAAAATAGAAATGTTCGTCGCTATTTAACTACATTAAGGTAGTTGTAAATGCACTATTGCGTTACTATTATTGCTATTACTACCATTAAGTAAATGTTGTTTAGTCACTTAAATTTCTTTTGGTCGATAAGGGTAATGAAACGAACATATAAATGACAATATTCAGTATTTAGGTTCGCATCATTTTACATTGATATTGTCTACCCACTCAACCACTTATACTGCATGATGTTATAATATCCTAACCTACTTTTCATACCAATGTTAAATCAAAGTACTGAAAGTTCAGAAAACCAGCGAAGCGATTTTGCTTATTGAGAATAACCAGTGCCATGATTCTCATACATGAATCCATTTACGAAAAAGCAAAAGAACTTGGTTCACTCGCAAAGACCTTCATCTTGTCTATTTAATAGTGGAAATAAGGGTTTTCAAACTTTCCATGTATTATCTGGATGAAGGCTTCTGTTAACCCTTTACTCCATAGATATACCTTCATAGCTTGGGCGAACAGTTTAGATCCATATCAGCTGGCACATCTGTGCGATCTGATTAGGATTTAAACTATTCGCTTTTAGAATCATTAATTTTTTTTCTGACCAGTAATCACAAATTTTAGATCCAGATCAGATGGCACTATTGTGCACGCTGATCGGGACCTGAACTGGAAAGGCGTATATATTGAGTAAAGGGTTTTAAGCAAGAAATTATAATAGTGAAATCTGTGTACTGACATCCCAAAGACAGAATGAACACGAAAAAGTGAGACCCCATAAATGGGAAAGATTATGCATTTATTTGAAATAAGGAATATATAATTGTTTTCTTCATTGTGAATAACATGTAAAGGAAATCATAGAATTGAGAATCCTACATATAAAGACCGAGAGTCATAACATTGCCGAAAGCATTGGAATTAAATGCTTAAATTGAAGACAATTTCAGAGGAAAATGAATTACTATAGCTTATATCATAAATTTCCACCGTATTAAGTTGTATATAATAACGGACTCGATGGTTTTTTCATGTAGCATATTATTAGAAAAAGGTGCAAGATTTAAGACATTGGTAAACAAATCATTGAGTTTTGGTTGTAAGGGAGCTGGGATAAATGTCCATTAGCTTACAATCCGTTCATATAACATCAGTTTCAGCAGACAGATTTGTCGTTTTTAATTTTAGGCTTCATCATGGTTTGTCCTCTATATTCACACGTACTTTAACTGTTATTTGGCTTTCTTCAAAACGCGGGAAATTTTGACGTCACTGACATTTGCATATTCAATGTGTTACTGCGCCTATGATTTCATGTACTCCGAACAAAAATAGTAGTCATCTCTAGCTTAATCGAAAACGTAAACCTAGTAAACATCTTCACCTTTGGAAAAAATGTAAATTATGCATTATTCCTGAAACAAATCATAGTCCGTTCCTTGGACAGCTGATGGCCTTATTGTCGACGTGTCTCCTGCCACGTACGTGATTGCCGGACACGTACCGCGCTTGCTCGTAGTGCTCATGTTTCGAATACATAGATCTGTAAATCTTACATGTTCATATTTCTGTACGAGTAATATCCGGTATACTAGTTTTAATATGTAAAATTTTACACATCTCAATAGTTTACTGTTTACTGTTCATGCTTATATGTGGAAATCAAATATATAAAAAAATTTTCAGCAATGATGATTGCTTCATGTTCAGTGATTTACAACGCTCATGAACGCCTATCATCAAATAATAAACAAATGTTCGCAATATGTCTTGAAAATTTCAAGTGAAAGGATTTGCGCATTGATTTCATAAAGTGGACAATTGAAGAAAAATATGCTAGGATGGAAATTTATCATTATCGTTATTGTTAATGATAAAAATAAAAAATGATAGTGCCTCTAGCTGGGAGCGAACCCGCACCGTCACGGCGACAGCGCCTAGCCCTACAATTCCTTTTTACCAAAAAAAAAATATTTCGTGAAACAAACAGTTTAGCCGCGGAACAAACGTCCAATATTGAAATGGCTTTAAAATGACAAAAAAAAGAAAATGTTTTCACTGTTATTTTGAGCTTCGAATTAGCAGAAAAGATATATTAAATATTTCAGAATTAATATTTGGCTATTGTAATATCCTAACATCGGGAATATCGTTTATATCTCTACCTAAATGTAACATATCTGTGGCTCGCTAAAGAATCCCTGGCTGCTACAACCCCCAGATAAAATTGGTTTACTGTTGTCGATTGTGTTCTGAATTAGGGACAGCGCAGTGACGCAGTCAAGTATTCTTTTAGCGATACTAACGTGGCAAGAGCCAACTTTAACACGTGACAGGAAACTTGGACTACTTTGCTTGCTCTGATTACTCTGAAATGCGTTAATCGCCGGTTGCCAGTGCCTCGGTTTGGTTTCATACCGGTTTCAGAATTGTGATTAGTAAAACCAGCTTCGCTGGTTAAAAATGTACATTACAATATAATTATAACAAAGTTAATTAACGATATGCTCGTAAAGTTATCTTTGTTCTAGTTCAAGCATTATAAAAACTGTCCAACTGCACTTGTTAAGTTCTTCTATGAATAATTTATTTCTAGTTTCTCATTCTGTGTAACTTAAATTTTTTTTATAGATCACTTATATTGTTTATTTTAAAAAAGGTCATATAGATCTATCTTCAAAGATGTTGCAGTTGCATGCCATTGGTTGATAAAACACACCAGATTCGACTCTATGGTCAGTCTGAAATCAAAAACAAAAAAAACAGTAATTTAGTGGTTAAATAAGTAGATTTTCGCTTCGTAAATCATAAAAGCCTTTCAAATCAATGAGACGCAGCGGAGGTGTTCAACGGTAAATTTCATCACGTTATTTTATGATGTGGTGTGGTATTAAATGTTATTGCTACTTAACGGCGCTGGTTACAAGGTTTTGAAACTGCGTTTGTGTACATATAGATCTATTTATATACTCATTTATATATAGCTTTAACAGGTACTTAACGTTCGCTAACGCAGAAAAGAAAACACAAAATTCATCAATCTCTTTTATAACCTGGCGCACATTCCCGATCAACAGCGATCTAGAAAACGAAACTATAAACAAATATCCATGCAAACAAAGTCATTGCAAATAACTTAAAATATAACAAAAACTTAATTACCGCAAACAAACCTATATGACTATATCCACTCGCACTACCTAATCATACATGCTTTGCGTGCTGAACGCCATCTTGAAAACAACCACAGGGGTCAGTTCAAAGTTATCACGCGAAATCACAACAATCAATTATCTGACTAAACATACATGGACTTGCATCTTGGTCATGTAAATATTTTGTTTATATATAAAAATAAAACTTTTGCATTCATAATCTACGACATAATTCAACAATAAATTCCACATAGTCAAGCAACATAAAAAAACGTTGACATCTTCCCTCTTACTATTAGGATTGCCTTGGGTAATACCGTACCGTTGTACATACAACATGGTACCCGTTTAGTACTCAACGATCTATATATAAAGCCGGGCCACATGGTACTCAACATTCGCTATAAACCTCTATTTTAAGCCGGGCACATTATTCCCTTGGGCCGGAATAGTTGTACTATAGTAAAGGTTATCAAGTAATAGTTACATAGTAATAATATATTATGACCCATAATTCGTCCAGAAAATGTTGAATATCTATGGTATCATTAAAGCTAACAGTAAACTTGAAATTACGCCATCAAAAAAATTATTTTTATCTGATGTTTACGAAATAACTAAAATCATAATGCGGTGCACAAATCAGAGTGTTGAAGTGTTGGAGCAGAAAATGGTTTGGAATTTATCAATCCTGATGCCCTTGCTTGTTTTAAAAATATGCTAACTATTAATTTATCGAGAAACAAATTATTCGTGATGATGGAACGTAATTAAGATCAGTTTGCAATATCGTTTAAACCCCTGATCCATTTGATGAATATCAGACTATCCAGCAATGGGCTGACAGGGATCCCTTCTTCTCTGTTTGAATTAAATATAAACCTAAGGCAAATTGACTTATCGTCAAATAAGCTTCAAACAATACATTTTTCTCTCAACCATCTTAATCATCTGAATGTCCTTGATTTGAAAAACAACAGAATAATTGTGTAGGTCCCAAGGTTATAAAGCTTAGATTGGAAACAAGTCTCAAATCTCAAGCATCTGATTGGCTGAAATGGCGACCAGACGCCATTTCAGCAAATCAGATGCTTGAGATTTGAGACTGGTTCCTATGCTCAGTTTTATAACCTTGGGCACTGGACGGAGATTTCTTCAACGTTATAGAAAGTCTCCCAAAAAGATCTGCCTTGAATCTAAATTCAAACCCGTTAGTTTGTTCCAGGTGCGCAGATCTCGACTTCGTTAGCTGGCTTGCGAAGTCAAAGAAGTTGAAACATGAAGGCCTTACGTGTCTTGGGTCTAAAAATTATACCACCCTCATTGAAGACGCGCTTGTTTCCGTACAAATGATGTGTGACGAAGAGATGAAAATGCGTTTGACAGTTAGCATACCAATTGCATTTCTGGCTTTTCTGAGCATCATTTTATTAATGATTTACTGTTTAAAGAGACAAATACGCAGAAAACGTCGCCAAAAGGGTTTGAAGAAAAAAAACTGACGATAAAAGAAAATGAAAGGTTTGCTGTATTTCTAATGTATTACAGTGAAGATAACGCGTTTGTGCATCAATATATAATAGACAATCTCAATGAGAATTTGAAACTTGTTAAAGGAACGGAGCGGAATCTAGTATGTGAAGGAGACAGACATTTTAGGCTTGGTAAACCGTTTCTAGATGAAATATCCGAGCTGCTTGACCAGTGTGATGTTCTTGTGGCAGTAGTGTCGAACAACTATTGCAAAAGTGTATTCTGTCGGAACGAATTTCAGCTAGCCTTTTACAAAGAAATGCCTATCCTTTTAATGCTGAAAGAAAATACAGATTCAGAAAATATGTCATCAAGCATGAGACATATTTTTGAAAAGAAAACAAGAATATTATGGGAGTGTGAAGAAGAAGAGTATAAACTGAAGACAACTTGGTTCAATGTATGCGAGTCTATTATCAAATTGATGGATATAAAGAAAATAAAACTGCAAAATTAAACTCGACCAACTCTTTAAAATTAGAGCTAGTGTACGGTTTGAATTCATTGTATTTATAATGATTTTGTGATGGGTTTTATAAATGCACAAATTTCTATCTTTAATATGTTTTCTGATTTTATTTTCCTCTCCTTGCCATCACGATATATTTTGCGTGCGGTGTGTGTGCGGGCTCGTGTGCGCGCGTGCGCGCGTGCGCGCGTGCGTGCGTGCGTGCGCGCGCGCGTGCGTGCGTGCGTGCGCGTGCGCGTGTGCGTGTGCGTGTGCGTGTGCGTGTGTGTGTGTGTGTGTGTGTGTGTGTGTGTGTGTGTGTGTGTGTGTGTGTGTGTGTGTGTGTGCGCGTGCATGTGTGTGTGAGTGCATGCGTGCGTGCCTGGCTAAGTTATACATAAAACGATATTCAAATTTTTTATCATGTTTACCGCTCGTCATGTTTCTTTAATGAGAATCATAACTGCAACAATTCACAACTTGTCATTATATGCAATAAGATCATACTTGTTTATACAAACGGAGTGTCACAGGATTTTCCACTTATCCATTTATCAGTTATAGGGTGTATTATATTTTGAAGTCAATTTTATTTTTATTTGTATTTATATTAAGTGATTCTTTTGTATTGTGCAGAAGATTCGAGCACGTTTTGAATATATACAAAACGTGTTCTATATATAGTTTCCTTAGAAGAATAGTTATAAGGAATTTAACTATGTCGCCCATTTCCGCTTGATTTATTTTTGCGCTCAATATTTCAGTTCCCCTTTTTATCTTTTTCATTATAAACTTTTTGTCGGTGTGATCGGTCGTCTTAATTTATTATCAGACTCTACGTCTTTGAGGTTTTCAACAGAAAAACTAAACATGTAAATCGGAAATAATTAATTACACCAAACTCCATAGTTTACCAAAAACACAGTTATAGATAATACAAGGTAAGATTTACACTACTCAAAAGTTCAAGTGCCTAATCGATAAATGTTGATTTTCCAAACTTTTTGATTGGATCGTTCAAAATATTGTAAACTACAATGAATAACAGTCAATATCATATTAATGAACACAAAAAAAAATTGAAACTGCTTAACGCGATTAAAAATATTATCAACTGGAGCTCACTGGTACACAGAAACCAATTCTCAAATATAATTCGATTTTGCCTTTGAGCCGTGGATGTACTTTTATATTTAAAGTAATATTTCACAAAATAGTAAGGTAGATATTCCAATCATAGCTCAAAATGTTGAAATTGTATAGATTTGTAACAAAAGTTATCATGGCCGTGGCAGTAACGCTACTGACTTTTGATGTAATGGCATAAGCGTTGTGTGTTCGGATCCCAAAAGGGAATATCATTTTTCTCTTTTTAATGACATTTTTTTCAGTACATTCATGTAGACACCGACAAAATGCCTTTAACAGTGCAAATTTTGAGTAAACTTTCGTCAAATACGTTGATAACATGTCGCGATCGAAATTTGCTCAAAACGGAGTTTTCGAACGATGCCAAAACACTGTACAGAATGTTTTTGAAGTATGTATTAAATAAAAGAAAGAGAATGCAATGAAGGTTCCATTGACTACAATGGTTAACAGAACGTCACAATTCATAGGTGTCAGCGCCCCTTTTGGTACAGAGATGTAAGGGGTCAGTGCAAGCTGCTAAACAAAAAAATATTGTTAAAAATGGAATGAACGTTAACAAAAAAAGAGAATTGCAAAAAGATAAAACAACTCAATAAATAAAATAATTTCATATAAACTATTTAAATTTAAAATTATAAAAAAGCAAATGAAAGAAAACATCAAAAAGTTACTATTATTGGATTATAAATAATCGTTGCAATCGCTATCAGTTGTGATCATTTTATCATCTTTGTATCATTTGATGCAGATCTAAACAAAATGTTGTGGTTTGCAATTCTATTTCACTGAAATAACTTTGTGTAGCTTTGTAATGATCTGCTGGGCATGGTGAACCAACACACTCTTCTCTATTTGATCCAAAACGTGTACACCTCGATTTCAAGGAGCAAATTTCATTTTCTCACATTGTTTTGTGCCAAATGTTTCTGAGTGGTCTAGCATTTTGGGACTGTGCGATTCCGATAATAGATTTGTAACAGCCTTTTCAAAATATTCATTTCGGTAAAATAGACCAAAATTCGGACACGCTTTTGAATATTTTTTACCAAATACATGAAATTCAATTCATATCTATTAATTTTAAGTTAAGGTAATTGTTAAGTGAGCACTGATCAAATAAATGTTATTTCTTTTGCATTTACGAATAACTTCTGAATGTCGTTATAACAAATTTAAAGTTGTGCCAAATTAGAGCATTTTGACTGCATTTTCGTGGTCTTCAGTCGTCAAAACGTTCCATATTATTTTAAGTGTCAGTGTGGTTTTTAAGATTGTCAGGTGTCGGTGAATATGTGGAAAAATTGATTGTAAAAAAATTGTTTCGATTGCCGAACGGGGATTACGCATAAACAGCGTAGATCACGTTATACGTAAAACGTTTGGATTTAACACATTTAAAAAATTATATTCATCATGACTGTGTAATTCCAGTTCTTGATTACTGCGCTGGTGTTTAAGGAAACAGACACTATAAATAATTATTACTTCAGAATATGGGCATCAGATGTACAGAGAATTTCCAAGTTAAGAAAATACATAACGTTTAAATCAGTTTTTAGATGTGAGGACTACTTGAAATTAAATCTTAAACTTAATGAAATATCATTCCTAGCACAACTTAGGTTCGGTACCACCCCTTCGAATTGAAACCGGAAGATACATGGTGAAGCCCCTGAGCAGAGATTGTGTTCCTTGCGTGATTTAATGGACGTAAGTCTACTTTATGATTGTATGCCCTAGATACAGATATATTAAAACTCAATATATTGGGAATATATCAAATACAATTCAAAACATAAATGACAACGAAAAACTGTGAGCTTTAATGAAAAACTATACCAGACAGACTGCAAAATATATTACAGCAGCATACTTGAAAAGAAAAGATATTTTAAATAATAATTGACAATCATATACTTAACGATTTAGAAACGTACGATACCATAGATTTTCTTTTAATCTTTCTGAAACAGATGAGTTTTGACATTTAAAATGTTATTATAAGGTGACATGTAGGCCAGTTGGGCCGAGTGGATACTTTTATTTATTTATATATTTATGTTGTTTTGTAACGATGTTCACCTGTCACTATAATAAATTATCACTCACTCACTCACTCACTCACTCACTCACTTTCTTTCAAAAAGGAATTCAACACCGAAAAGTGTGCACTTAGAACTTTTGACAGGAGTTCTTTTAGTCCACTTTTTTGTCAAAATAACTCGGCGAATATGATTTTGTGATTCACCACACACGACAAACATGAAAATACTTCTTGCTCGGTTTGATTGAGCATGTTCAAATGCAGTAATTGGAATAAGAATTACTTATTTAAAAGATAAACTATATCTGAAATGTAACTTAAACCAGCGATTTTATGTTTAAGAATAATTGTTTGAAATCTGATAAAACGACTAAACTAATTTCTAATCTCAAACTTTTTTAAGTCGCACATTTGGGAATTCCACTAATTTCTTATTTAAAACTTTATTGCATTTTGAAAAATTATCTTTTAGTTAGTCGTTTGCGATCGTTTTCAGCCAAATGTTTCTGACTTGAAAAATTTCCAAAATATAAAAAGTACAACTTTTTATTAAAAAGAGATGTAGTCGGCATTATTTTAAGCAAAAAATTGTATTAAAGATGCCAGTTTGGTTTTTCACAGATAAATGGAACGTATGATCCCACACAGTCAGGGTGAGCATTCCACTGCCATCCATACTTTCTAAGGTAATCGACACACCCTATGACTGCTCCTGGTCTTCCCGACATCCAACCGTCAAACGACAACTGGGTACCGTCTGTCCAGCGGTACTCGTTAACGGAACTGTTATACCTTGCGCCAATCCAGAAATATACTTCTGTCGTACCTGTAAATAAAATCATTAACTAGTTGCAGCGGTTCGAAGGTTCGGAATCAGAAGACCATACTGTGTGATTGGACTTACTCGTTGTAACAATCTTTCGGATACATGCAGTACCACTGAGCTAATGCGAGCAACTAAAAGTGTTCCGTAACGAATGCGCGGGTTGGTTCTTTAATGAAAGCGTGTTTACATCGCTTCAAGTAAGAACGATGTTGATTTCTTGTCTCATGCAATCTATACTGTTAAATGAATAGGTTCGCCGGTTTGCGCTATTTAAAAGAAATCTGTTTTTGCTGTACAGCATAACAATCACATTGACATTCGTACATTAAAAAATGATATTGATAATTTACTAAACAGAGTGATCATTTATTTTAAAGACTGCGTTACAAGCCACATCTATCGCAAACATAGGTGGCTCAGTAGAAGAAAGTTCGCTAGCCACGCAGGCGGCCCGGGCTCGATTCCCAGCCAACCGGGTCCCCGCCTATTTTTGTTGGACATGTTTACTTGTTATGGAGATTCAACAGCAGTTACATGATGGTAAATGTTCTTCTACATAAATTGAAGCCTGTCGTTGTTGTAAACAAGGAAATTACTAAATTGTTTTCTGTAGTTTCCTGCAAAAATAATCTGCATATTAACTTTATTAAGTGAAACGCTAAATATAAATACATATTAGATTTATTCATGCTGCGATATAATAATTAGACACATTTTATTTCTGTGTTTCTGCTGAAAAACATCCCAAAGGCTATTATAAACAATGCTGATGTGTGCGTGTGCACAGAAGCTGTGCACATGTCAAAAGTTCTAACTGCACACCTTTAAATTTTAAATTTTTCAAAATAAAATTATCCTAATTTAAATAAATTTTGTTATTATGTTAAATATGACCAAACAAAAATATGTATTGAAAAACAGTGTGTATGTTTTAAGTATTACGTCATATGTAACACAACAAAGTCAATATTGTTAGTGAGTAAGCAAGAAACATCATAGGTAAATGTTTAGTCAGCATACGCTATGTATGCGGTATTACCATACGGCAATCGAATTTGATGTTTTACAATAGCTTTTGTTTTTCACATGTTCACCGACACCGGACAATCTAAAAATTCACACCAACCTTATAACTATGTAACATTTGACGACTGAAGACCGCGAAAGTGCCGTCAACATGCTCTTAATTGGCACAAATTTAAATTTGTTATAAAAACATCATGAAGTCATTCGTAAATGCAAAAGAAATGCCTCATTTTTGCATATTTTATAATTATAAAACAAAATTCAGATTATATTATTTTCTAGAATGATAATGTTGCTTACGTTGTACGTTGATGTTACGCTCTTACGTCATTAAGTTTTACGTAAAAGAACGTCAACACGAAAATATTGGTAATACATGTGTTTAATAAATGCCGACTTTTCAATATTCTAAAACTAAAATTATAAGAAATTAATGAAACTTCAAACTGGAATAATTCAATCAAATAGTTAGGAAAACCCCATTGATAGAACATTTGAGTAGTGTATGTAGTTCAACGTGTAGTCAAATGTTTCGAACAAAATCGTTTTTATCACAGAAATAAACCATTCTGCTGGTAGATACAATGTAATTTCCACGTTTCAATTAAAAACACGACAATGAGCAATATCATTTAGTTCTGCATTGACTATATTCCACGAAGTGAGTACTTACCAGACATCACTTGCCGAATGAACTGATGTTCAATGTCTGTTTCCACTTTCACCAAGTTTGCATTAACAGATTCACAGTATACCTGTGGAGAAAGATTTAAGATAAATTAATTTAAATTAAGGTAAACAAGTTGTTTCAATGTTTAATAAATGTTTCATTAAAACGTAAATTTGAACTTTGTATGACAGAATGTAATAACCAAACTTCTGTTTAAGTAGCAATTCCCTTTTATAATTATAATTTTTTACATAAGAAAACAATTTTAGAATGAACTTTAAGTCATTTCGGTGATATCTGATTTAAAAAAAAAGAAATATGCATATCAGGAATTGCTACAACCAGAAAAAACCACCTCTCCACGCAGCCAAATAGTGGAGAAGAAAAGAGAGCATGAGCTTATAAGAGAATTAATTTCAATCTTGACACTACAAACGATACAGAGAGCCGTTGGGGTTACCGTCTTGGAACGGTCATAGTTGACTTCACATGGCCAATGAATGTCTATGCTAAAATGGCATTGTCAATATAATATGATCTAAACCTCGGTTCCAAATTTGTTTTGCCACTGACGGTTTTGCAAGCGTTAATCGATTTTTGTTTGTTTGTTGTTGTTTTTTTTGTTTGTTTTGATTTTTCTTTTTTGAAAAGGAAGGGGGGAGGGCTAAGTTAATAACAAGACTTACTATAAATGTGAATTACTTTTTATGAAAGATTTTATTATTTTATTGGTGAAAAATATATAACAGACAAAACTCGCCTTAGACGCTTCCCAGCTGCGTGGTTCTACGCTAAACATGTAACAGCTGTCACCGAACAATTCCCAACCAGAGTCACACGGTAAGGCTAAAATAAATGTATATATTTTAAAAGTAAAACATTATCACTGTTTATAAACCGATTGTATCATCGAACGGATATAGCGAAGTGATTGTCAAAAATATTAAGTAGACAGTTAAAAAATGGGGCGAGTTTTTATGTATTGTAATGAGAAATCCAACCGACAAATCTATGCAATAACAGGCGATTGTTGTAACTCTCGCTATGAATGACATTGTTTGCTTTTGAATGCTAGATGCTTTTAAAAATCGCCCAAATCAACCACACCAAGTACCATTTGCAATCTACACTGTTCTAAAACCAGGGTTTATGTTTATGTTTTAACAGGGTTTGATTGGTATTCTCAAGCTACTGATGATGCAACATGTTAGTTTTTATTCTTACAATAACCCGAATGGCATAGCTGATCAATTAAACATCAATACTTAAGACCAAATATGCATGTAAGTCCGACCTAGGCTGTATCATTAATTTTATTGAACATATCAATCTTTCAACATTAAAAGTGTAAATGCAACAAGCCAACAAAAATGGTCAATGATATTAAACTCAGAAATAGAACCCTCAGATTGGAAAATTTATTACCAGTTGCCCTTCAAAATTACAGCTGATACTAGCATTCAGTGGTTTCAAGTACGGAATTTACATAGAATTATAGGAACAAATTATTAACTTTATAAAAAAAAATCAAAGACAATCCCTACTGCACCCTTTGTAGAAAAGAATTAGAAATAATAGAGCATATTTTCTGGAAATGTGAAAGATCAAAACAAATATATACAAGTTCGAAAAACCGATTCGAATCACTACCAGAAATAGATGAAACTGTAGCTATCTTTGGATTTAAAAACAATAATCTTTTATCAGAAAATTTGCTGTTAACATACACAAAACTGTACCTTTACAAAAGCAAACAGCTACTAATTAATCCAACAATGGATGGATTAAAGAAATTTTTGAAAATGCATTACAGTTATAATAAAGAGGCTGCTGTTAAATGTAACAAACTAGCAGAATTCCTGGTATTGTGGAAATATATTGATATATTTTAAACAATATATAATATGAACTAAGGCACTGCCTCTCTCGGAATCGACAACCGAAAACTAAAACTACAGTGAACAATGGCTGCTCATTAACATTCTGTTGGTATCTTCTTAACATTTTTAATGTCAGCATTTTAGCAAATGAATATAACTAAAATCTAATTTCATTCTGTTGTAATGTTTTATTTTATAATACAGTTTATGGATATGGTGAACATAATTGATACTTTAGAAGCATTAAATATAAAATTCTGTATTCATATAGTATTATGTATACTGGCCGCAAATAAAAAGTTACCACTTTTACCATTTGCATTGATGTATTGAAACTATTCAGTATCGCGAAAAAGCACTAGTACATTCTTGCAATTTTGGGTAACTCGCTGTCATCAGGTTTTTTCTGCTGAATTTACTTAACAATTGAAAGTTTCCAATGTTTTCTTTTTAAACAAACTCTGGCGTTTATTTTCTCAACCTTTGAAAATGGAAAAAATTCAACAAAATGGAAACCAGGTAACTTGAAATTGACAGAATGGTGGCAACATAGTAATTGTTCCAAATTTCACCATAAGTAAAACTTGAAATTCCTATAAAGCCATTCAAATTTAATCAATTACTTACAGCCGTTAGTTATTATCAAAGTAATTATCAAAGTGTAAACTTTCTATTGACAAGGAGTATATACATATGGGAAAACCCCTCATTTAGACCACATTGATATTAAGACCACCTTCATAGTAAGAAAACTTGACCACTATCCTATTTTATAGTTTTGATATACCTCCCCAAAATATAAGACCACTCAACTATAATAACCAGTGTTTCACAGTCCCAATGGCGGTCTTAGCAGTAAGTGGTGATAATTGCAACTATAAAAGAAATTCTAATAATTCTTGATATTGCACAAAGATTTATTTCACAAATAAAATTTAAAAAATCGAAGTTACCTTGAACAACAGTAAAATCAGTCACATTTGAATAACCAGTCAATAATCATATGCTATTCATTCGTAAATATACCTTTGTAAAATCAAATAAACCATGTTTGAATTAACCCTTTCCACTATATATATGCAACATTTTATTGCAGATCCTGGTCAGGCAGAACACACATGCCATGTAATCAGGATCTGCACTGTTTGCTTTCTGGTCAGAAATAACCTAAAAAATCATTAAACAAACAGTTATATATATTTTAGTTCATATCTAATTAAAGCTATACTGGTATTAACCCTTTACTTGATAGATCTATACAACTTTATTGAAAATTAAGTGTAGAATTTGATCAGCGGGCACAGTTGTCCCATCTGATCAGGATCTACACTGTTCGCATTCTAATATATGTATTATTTCTAACCAAAATAAAAACAGTGAAGGTCCTAAGGACGATCAGACATCACAAATGTGCGAAATAATCGAGATCTGCACCAGTCACACATGCAATAAAATGCATACATATGAAGTCAAGAGTTATGATAGTGATTCATATTGTACTGCATCCGAGGCCTTAGGGGCATAATTTCGTCAACAATGCTGACACATAACTACAAAAAATGTGTCCAATGCAATGCTCAAAAACATAATCCGTCTACTGAAAGCCAAAAGCAGTCATCAGATTTTTTTTCTGTGGCTGATGACCCCTTCTGGCTTTTAATAGATGGTACGTAAAAATAACCATTAGTAAAAATATGGAAAATAAAATGTTTGTCAACAGAACTCCGTACAACTTAAACAAATAATGTGTCCTAGGTATGCAATGCTCAAGAACATATGCAAAAATAACAATTTTGTCAACATAACTTACACATTACTCATACAAAAATGCATCCAAGAACATATGCAAAGTTAACAGTTTTGTCAATATTACTGACACATAACTCATATAGAAAATGTGTACTAGGGATGCAATACTCAAGAGCATATGTAAAAATAGCTATTTTGTCTTCATTAATCTCAAATACATGTAAATCATACAAAAACCACATCCTATGGATGTAATGGTCAAGAACATATGTAAAAGTAGCAATTTTGTCTACATTACTCATAGCAAAAAAATGCATCCTATAGATGCAATGCTGTCTGATCAGGATCTAAACTGTTCGCATTTTTATTCATTAGGTTATTTCTGACCAAAATGCGACCAGTGCAGATCCTGGTAAGATGACACTGATGTGCCAGCTGATCTGGATCTACACTGGTCGCACATGCGTATTTATGGAGGAAAGGGTTAAAAACAGTGAAATACCATTTTTTTTACATTTTCACAAATTTGTTTTCTATCTGTTAAGAAGCATTTAACTAAGATACCCCTCTTTCTGTACATATCAGATGGTTCATAGTGAGCGTGTGATTTTTCGTAGTATTTCCAATTGTCATTTTATTCTACTCTTACACACACACACACATTCTTGGAGTCTGAATTCTTCATTTAATATTTTTCAGAGCATTACAAGTTTTCCAATTAAACTTAAACAAAGCATTATGCTGGCATGTTGCAAAGTAAGTTTTTTAATATTTATGTGTAGACAGTCTGTGGTTCAATCTGTCAGTCTGTGGTGCTATGTTGTCCAACAATTGCAGTGGAAGATCTGGTCACATAAAAAACAATTTTACAGCAAAATAATGAGAATCCTGGGCTAGAAGTCAAATTCTTCAAAGAAGACCTTTGATGTTCATCAACAACTTAATGTTTTCAAACACAGCATCGCCCATAAAAGTTGCTGAGTAGTTGTTTGGCTCTTTCCAACCACTTATGAGAATTAATGATACATTACCCATTAATTCATTTAGTTTTTGCAGATTTTCCAGGTTGACAGAGAAAACAATCAAAATATAAATGCTTTGTATGTTCCAAATGCAAATACAACTTTTAAAATAAAAGATCTATCATTGAAAAATTATTCAGATACAATGGTATTTAGAATGGTGAAAGATTTTAGATTTGTTAAGGAAATTTATGAGCTACAATACTATGTTTATTATTAATAAAAGAATTTTAATAAAAGTAAAACCGTAAACCTACAAGACTACTTTTGTTTGCATCATGCCAGTCTTAGAATCAGACACTTCATTGTGTTACTGCTGTCAAAGCTGCACTAACCCATGATTGACTGTGTCATCTTTCTAGCATCAACTGGACCTGAAATATGACAGGAAGTGTTTAGAAATTATTCATCTTGTAAACATTATATTTAACATTTTACTCCAGATAGTATGCCTTTTATCACATGGGCTACCAGTATAGATCCAGATCAGCTACCACATCTGTGGCATATGATCTGGATCTAAACTGTTAACTATTTGTCAGAAATAACCTGAAGAATCTAAATGCAAGCTGTTACGTTCTGATCAGACAGAATGGTTAAAGATGAAGTCAATATCTAATGGCTTTCATTTGGGTATGGAAAACATTTGGGTTGTTTAAAGTGTTTGATGCCCAGTGGCTTCACTTTTGAAGCCCAGCGGCTTCACTTGGGTATGTAAAATAGTTAGATTTTAAAAATGATATTAATGAAAAACAAAGAAAGTATAAAGTCTGAATTATTTGAACAAGAAATACCTATGAATAGCATGAACTATTCTCCCCTAAATACCAAAGAAATTTTAGAACACCAAAATTAATAAAATATATGACAAAATAGTGGTTCATTTAACTCTTTAATAAACATTTCCTCCAAATGTGGTAAACACGGCTACGCCGTGCATGAACTTTAAATTTGCCACAAGAAATTAATAAAACATCAAATGCCTGTATTGAAGAATTTCACTTTTCCTGAACACCACTTCTTCTTTAAATATGTACTATTACCGGTAAATTAATCTAAAAAATTTATAAAATGGAAAGAAAATTTTAACACACATCAATAAAAATATTAAAGGATCATTCAAAGACATTCCCAAATACATGTTGTTATTTGAAAAAATGAACACTTTCAATGGTTAAGTGCACTTAAACCCTTTTCTCCACAGATATGCCTTTTATCAGGAGCAAAAAATTAGAGTCAAATCAGTCTGCAAAAGTTCAAATGTATACAGTCTGGATCTACTATGTTTGCTTCTTTGTTAAATTATCTAAAGGATCTAAAGGCAAATAGTGAAGATCCACAACTGCATCAAAAACTGTTAGTGTTAATCCCTTACTCCATAGATACATATTATATTACATGGGCAGCTGTGTAGATTTAGATCAGATGGCACATTTGTGATCATGATTTGCACTTTTCACTTTAAAATTTATTAGTTATTTCTGACTGAGATGTCACCAGTGTAGATCCTGATCAGATTGCATGAATTTGTCCGCTGATCTGGATCTATACTGGTTGCATACAAGTTAAAATGTGTATATGGAGAAAAGCATTAAGTTCTTGCAGCAATTAATCACTGGGAATCAGAACTTCACCCTGCCTTCAACTTCAAAAGTTACAGTAGCAAGTGCTTGTAAAAAATTATTTCTTTGGGAAACAGATTTGTCATTACAACCTTTTAATGGAATTCAGAATTTTATCACGGTTAGAAACTCAATTATATAATGGTAAATCATGTTATATAACTTTACGGTCTTTCATCTGTAAAAAGAGGAATATGCATATCAGGAATAGATCGTTAAAATCTAGAATCTCAACGCTTAGTATGGTACGTTATGGGTGAAGCCAAATATTCAGGCTATCGCGGAAAGTCTGTAACAGAAAATTCCGTAAATCAATTAATCTAACTAATAGTTAGTAATTAATTTTTATGCCATTGCAAAATGTGATTTTAAATAATTATTAGATATATATTAAATTTGCGGTCATTTATTTAACCGCAGAAATAAAGTCACCGCAGAAATAACCACTTATACGGTGTGTATATATATATATATAACCGTATAAGTGGTTATTTCTGCGGTGACTTTATTTCTGCGGTTAAATAAATGACCGCAAATTTAAAATCCGCAGAATATTTATCCCTTTGTGACCTTTAAAACGGTCACGGTGCATTTTACATTTTGACTTGATAAATGTGTAAAGTAATAACGAATGACGACAAACTTTTTTTAACGGGTTGCATACAAACATAGATGAAACGAAAGCCTATGTACAACAGTTATACATGCTTTATACGAGTAAAACAATATTTGAATAAACAATTACTTTCAGATTTTCCATTTGCAGATGACTTGTAACTCAAACATAATACATGTACTGTAATACATGTATTAGCTTTTACTATATTCATATTAGTTTGTATGGCAATGGCATCGATCTTTATATTTCCACTTTCTAAAGAAACCGCATAATTTTTGTCCGGTTATGAAAGAACTTGATGCCACAGAAATAAAAACACCCGTGAATTTTAACAAAACCGCAGAATTTGGAGCCCGCAGAAATAACCACATATACGGTAGGTATTTTCTTTAATATTGGGTAACAGTTTTGGGGCCATTTGTCATTTTGACAAAAAGTTTCCATACATACTCATTTTTACGCATGTGTGACCAGTGTAGATCCAGATCAACCGGCTCATCTGTGCTCTCTGATCAGGATCTGCACAGGTTGCATAATGGTCAGAAATTACCTAATAAATATAAAAGCGACCAGGTTAGATCCTGATCAGACGGCAAGAATGATCCGGCTGATCTGGATGTAAACTGTTCGCACACGCAATAATGGTGTATCTATGGAGGAATGGGTTAAAACACGGCTTCGCTGTGCAAACAACTGAAACTGCAAGTGTTAAATTTTCTGTTGCAAATTCTCTCCTTGGAAAACACGGCTTTAAAATTGTTACAGTTGCCAAGTGGTTCCTGTTGCAAGTAATTTTTGAAAATAATCTGCAATCAGGGCTGGACAAATTTTGTTTTTTGTAACTAGTCCAGAACTAGCTGGGTAAACATTTCAGCTAGTCCCACTTGCGCAAATAAGCGGATTCTGATTGGTCAGTATTTATACAGTAAAGAAAGATACAGGAAATTCAAGAGGAAGCGTTACATGGGGGCTTGATAATGTTACAGATCTCAAAACATGTTATTTTGTAATAAACTTATTGCTGTTGTAACATGATATGCATATGGTGCTAAAAGAGAATGACGTACATCAAATTAACGTTTAAACTAGTCTGCACTAAAAATTGAGCTAGCCCACGGACAAGCAATCAGATATTTTGAGATTGTGTGATACAATTTTCAGCTTGTCCAGGGCGTCGGGCTAGTGGGTTTGTCCAGCCCTGAAGTTATTGTTGAAATTTATCTTTAATTTCTGTCTCAACATGCATTTCTCTCCTTGGAAAACACGGCTTCGCCGTGCCCGCTTTAAAATTGTTACAGTTGCCAAGTGGTTCCTGTTGCAAGTTATTGTTGAAATTTTCTGCAATTGCTGTCTCAACTTGCAATAAAAACTGTTACAATATCAAGATCTTTTCTTTGTTATGCCTTTGCACGACTACAAATAACTAATGCTTCACTTTTTTCCGCCGTTACTGGAGGTCTATCTAATATTCTGCAGCTGGGTGTATTTATTTTTAAACTGAACTTGATGTATTGATTGAAACGATTTCTAAAATTTAAAAAAATCATTCTTCTCTTTTGGCATTTCAAACAAACAAACAAACCCGTGCGAAAGTTTCTTACAGCGTTCGTTCCAATTATCTGTTTATTCGCAGCAACAAATCCATTTTCGATTGGAAATGCCATCTTTAGACAACATTTACTCAAGAGAGCCATGTCATAAATAATTCCAGTGTGACACCGTTAACGTCACGTTGGGATAGAAATAAGACCAATACAAAATAATTACCGTAAGACAGCAACTACGCGAAAGGTCGGCTGTCAATATCCACTACGGGTAGGGTTCTCAATTTGGTACCGGATCATCTTTAACATGATAGATGAGGCCACTTCGAGTCTACGTTCATTATCCATCTAAGCAAGGAGACCATTTTCTTACTGAATCGAGAAACGAAATGGCGGCTTTTCAGTTTTACAATCCGGAAGTAAGCAATCTGGACTATTCCACCCGGATGAAAGTCATATTGTCCAATCAGAAAGCCGTATTTTGCAAACCGGAAGACAAGGTCTCAAAGTTTCAAGGTACTACGTTTTGCTCATGCGCAATACCGTAATCGGAATCGACACGATTTCGAAGCTTCGCGCGTCGAAATCGTAGGGTCGATTCCGTATAATGATAAAACTCTTGCAAGGTTTAAATCAAATAGTTTTAAATTATGTCCTTTAGTCATTGTTGAATAAACCAACAAAGCAATAATTTACATACACAAAATATGCAGTGTAACTAATAAGAACTGACAAAAATTACTTCACTTCGTTATATAATTTAAAATTCAAATATCATATAGTAATATTATACCAGTTTAAAGCTTCAGTCTTTTTTCCTCAAACCTTTAAATAATACAATGAAATACAATTATATATTTTTTCTAAATGCTACTTGTGCTTATATACTGCATTATTATGGGAATTATTGCTACCACTGTGAAACTATTGTCTTTTTTGTGAAGCACTGGTTCTTGTGGATTTATTTTGATAGATCAACTTACAGTTTAATTGCCAAAATAGCAATAATATTACAGTTTTTATGCTATGACATTAAAAAAACACATGAATTTAAGAATCCAAAAATCTTAACAGATTAACTAAAACCACAAGTATTATGTGCCCATGAAAATAAATTAACAACAGTACTCTCTTATTTTATAAATTCAGGCCAGAGTAATTCCACCATATGCTTGCATACATGTTAAAAAATTTAATGCCTGATGTACTACATTGTTTATACTCGACTTAATTTGCATATGAATAGTATTTTGTTTACAAATTGATTTGTTAAAGGAATACACTCGTCAAAAGTTATAAGTGCACACTTTTCAATTTTGAATATCTCAAAATAGACTTATTCCAACTGAATGGTCGTTTGACATAATGTTAATTATGATCAAACAATAATATTTATTAGAAAACCGTGCATATGTTTTATGTATTACGTCATCCACGTCGGCATAAGCTATTTATGCGTAATCCCCGTGCGGCAATCGAAATTTATTTTTTTACAATCGTTTTTGTTTTTCACATGTTCACCGACTCCAGACAAACAAGAAAAACACACCAACAAATTGCAACCATGGAACGGTTGTAGTCCAGCCGTTTTCAGTAAAAATCGTTCAAATTTGGTTAAAAGCACCAAATTTTGCACAAAGTTAGCTTGAGATGTACCTTTTGAAATGTGATAGAGACCCATTTGATATCTTTCCAAAATGGCCGCTTTTTTCAAGATGGTCGCCAAAAATCTGGAAATGCTGCTATTTAAAGGATTTTCATCGTATAGTTACAATTTTGGAGTCTAAACCTATATTTTCAAGGATTTTCTAAACATTAAAAGCAAATATAAGCACATCAGACAAATATTTAAGGAGAAAATGGCCTTTTTGTTACAGAAATTTTTCAAGATGGCCGCCAAAAATCTGGAAAATGCTGCTATTCGAAGGATTTTCATCGTATAGTCACAATTTTGGAGCCTAAACCTATATTTTCAACGATGTTCTAAACATTAAAAGCAAATGTAAGCACACCAGACAAATATTTAAGGATAAAATGGCCTTTTTGTTACAGATATTTTTCAAGATGGCCGCCAAAAGTCTGGAAAATGCTGCTATTTGAAGGATTTTCATCGTATAGTTACATATTTTGGAGTCTAAACCTATATTTTCAAGGATATTCTAAACATTAAAAGCAAATGTAAGCTTATCAGACAAATATGTAAGGAGCAAATGGCATTTTTGTTACAGAAATTGCCTACAAAAATATTAAACCGGCTGTAAACATATATGCTCTGTTATTTAACGCAAAGTAAAGAATGTATTTGAATGTCAAACATAAGTACAGTGTTTAATTAACTCAATATGAAGAGTTTAATATTAACTTAATCCCGAAATAGGTCTTATCCTTGTAACCATCAATTGCTAGTACAGTACTGAATCTGAAATGACTAATTTAATTACACAGTATAATCACACACGGTCACAATCCCCCACCCCACTCGCATTTGCACAGAGCCGTACATGCTAGTTGTGCTTGCACACACTTGCATCTTCCTCTGCAGCCTTTGACACATCCACATTTCAGGAATTCCATACAGGAAACTGATGCTTGAGACAGATCTATCTGATCAATAGGGTTCCAAGGTCCCAGGTCCTTTCATCCAATCCTATTCAACAGGTGAAGGTAACACGGGATTGGGGAGAAGTGACTAGCCCGAAAATAACCCGCTTGATAAGATGCTATTCTGACATGCTGGTAAAGAGCAGCAGAAGTTGGTGGTATGAGATCAATAGACCTGCCCTTCCTGGAGAAGAGATCTTTTCTCGCTTCATCAGCTGATGTGGCAGTACTTGTTTTGTCATAAAGAAGAACAAGAAATCGCTCAAGGTTTGCCATGTGCTGGTCAATTCTCTCCAGTGGTGGTACATTTCCAAGGTCTGCAAACACCTCAGTTAAACTTGAACGTATTTGCCACGTCTCCCAAGAAGATTTCTTTCCTTTACCAGCAAAGGAGGATGTGTTGTCACACCCGCTGAAGGCATGAAACATAGGCAGAGCCCGACACTTTGGACCTAGAAACCCAGCAATGGTGTGTACAGGGATATATTTGAAGTTGTCCCCAACTCCAAAGCCAATTCACAGTTCACTTGCATGAATTGGAAAACATAATGCACACGCAAAATGTTATTGAAATTAAATTCTTAAAACATTTTGTATAAAGGGTTCTTTAAGCAATAATTAATATGAAAATAAGTTATAATTTACCATATACAAAGACAGAAATATTGTACATGTACATTCACCTGTGCTACATTATGGCGTAAATGTATTATTTTTATTTAGTAAGGAGATTCGCGACTGGAGAGAATTGACCAGCACATGGCAAACCTTAAGCGATTTGTTGTTTTTCTTTATGACAAAACAAGCACTGCCACATCAGCTGATGAAGCGAGAAAAGATCTCTTTACCAGGAAGGGCAGTTCTATTGATCTCATACCACCAACTTCTGCTGCTCTCTACCAGCATGTCAGAAGAGCATCAAGCATCAGTTTCCTGTATGGAATTCCTGAAATGTGGATGTGTCAAAGGCTGCAAAGGACGATGCAAGTTTGTGAAAGCACAACTAGCATGTACGGCTCTATGCAAATACGGGGGTGGCGATTGTGACCGTGTGTGATTAGACTGTGTACTTAAATTAGTAATTTCAGTACTGTACTAGCAATTGATGGTTACAAGGATAAGACATATTTTGGGATTTAGTTAATATAAAAATCTCTTCATATTGAGTTAATTAAACACTGAACTTATGTTTGACACCCAAATACATTCTTAACTTTTTTGCGTTAAATTACAGAACAAATATGATTACAGCCTGTTTAATATTTTTGTAGGCGATTTCTGTAACAAAAAGGCAATTTGCTCCGTAAATATTTGTCTGTTGTGCTAACATTTGCTTTTAGTGTTTAGAACATCCTTGACAATATAGGTTTAGACTCCAAAATTGTGACTATACAATGAAAATCCTTCAAATAGCAGCATTTTCCAGATTTTGGCGGCCATCTTGAAAAAATTTCTGTAACAAAAAGGCCATTTGCTCCGTAAATATTTGTCTAATGTGCTTACATTTGCTTTTCATGTTTAAAACATCCTTGACAATATAGGTTTAGACTCCAAAATTGTGACTATACGATGAAAATCCTTCAAATAGCAGCATTTTCCAGATTTTTGGCGGCCATCGTGAAAAAATTCTGTAACAAAAAGGCCATTTGCTCCGTAAATATTTGTCTGATGTGCTTACTTTTTTTAAATGTTTAGAACATCCTTGACACTATAGGTTTAGACTCCAAAATTGTGACTATACAATGAAAATCCTTCAAATTGCACCATTTTTAAGATTTTTGGCCGCCATCTTGAAACATTTCTGTAACAAAAAGGCAATTTTCTCCTTAAATATTTGTCTAATGTGCTTACATTTGCTTTTAATGTTTAAAACGTCCTTGAAAATATAGGTTTAGACTCCAAAATTGTGACTATACGATGAAAATCCTTCAAATAGCAGCATTTTCCAGATTTTTGGCGGCCATCTTGAAAAAATTTCTGTAACAAAAAGGCCATTTGCTCCGTAAATATTTGTCTAATGTGCTTACATTTGCTTTTAATGTTTAGAACATCCTTGAAAGTATAGGTTCAGACTCCAAAATTGTGACCATACGATGAAAATCCTTCAAATAGCAGCATTTTTCCTGAATTTTTGGCGGCCATCTTGAAAAAAACGGCCATATTGGAAAAATATCAAATGGGTCTCTATCACATTTCAAAAGGTATATCAAAAGCTAACTTTGCGCAAAATTTGGTGCTTTTAACCGAATTTGAACAATTCCTCCATATTATTACCGATAACGGCTGGACTATGACGTCAGAAGACAACGACATTGCCGCCAACATTCTTTTCACAGGCACAACTTCAAATTTGTAAAATTTCTTGACGGTTTCCGTAAATGCAAAAGAAATACCTTATTTTTGCATATTTTATTAATTTAAGAAGAAAATCAAACGATATTATTTTCTAGATTGATTACATTGCTTACGTTGAACGCTGACGTTACTCAATCACGTGATTAAATATTTACGTAAAACAACGTAAACTCGAAAATATTAGTGTAACATTTGTTGGATAGTGTCCAATAAATAAAAATTTAAAACTAAAATTTATAGAAATTCAATAAACTTTAAAATTGAATTATTCGAAAATGACGTTTATTTGGTCAAAAAGCGTGTCCGAAAACTGGCAAATTTTATCGAATAAAAACGTTATGGATAAAATAGAGAAGAGCGCGTTGGCTCATCGTGCCCAGCAGACCATTACAAAGCTACAGGAAGCTATTTCAGCGCAATGGAATGGCAAACTACAGTATTTCCTTTAAATGTACATGCAATTTAAATTATACAGAGATGAGAAAACGATCACAAATGATAGCCGATGCAATGATAATTAACTTGAGAATTGCTCTCTGAGTACAAGTGAGCTAAAGTGTTATTATTTTTTAATCTGGTTAAGCAGACTTAAATTTTTTGTTGTGCTTTAATAGAATATTGATCCTTCTTCATTGAAATTTACACTATTTTGAAAGATTCAATCAAATAATTTGAAAAATCAACATTTATCAAATGTGCACTTAGAACTTTTGACTAGGGTACATACATAATGTATGTATTTTCTTTTAATGCTATATATGTTATTATGTAATGTGCTATAATGTGTTTATAACGAATAAATGGGGTTACCCTTATGGGGCCTGAAAAAAAAATATTGAACATGTTAACTCAATCATGTGTCTGTTTATAGTGATTTGTGTGTATCAGTTAAAGCGACTTTTTAAAGATGATTTCGGTATATTTTTCGGATTTCAGAACAAATACTTGATGTAAAAAGCCATTTATTTAAAGTCCTTTGTACAGAAAACTGATACGTAATGAAATATAATGGCCTCCGTGCCTTTATATACTGACAAAGAATTAATTTGATCTACCGTACTATAATCAGTTAAGTGTAGCACACAGGCCGTTCTGAGAACTTTATGTACAAAAAGAGATAATTAATGTCGTCCCGAACTGTTTCGAATCCAATAAACACATTCTACGGTTGGTTAAATGTAATAGGTTTGAAATTAAAAGTTCACGATTATGAATATAGTTCCTGGATCAGTTTATGCTTCATGTGCAGATATGTACTTAACAAAACAAATGTTCTAAGATTAATTATTATTCGCTTATTATATGAACAGACTTGAAATGTTATACTAGTATTTGTTTACTGTTTTACAGAGATACTGTTTTACATTGCAGTATTTTTCATTTTCTCAAACATTATTTCTCATAATTTTGGGAGTCTGAATTCAAGTCGATTTTTATAGGTCGAATTCCTAAATATTTTAGTCGAAAATTAAATGATGAAGGCATATAGTTTGTTGACGACTTTTTTAAAGTTTGGAAGTAGGCGTGACATACAAAGTCAGAGGCAAACGAAGTGATGTAAATATTGATAGTTTGAGCTGATTATAAACTTATTTCCATTAAGTACATTCAATCACAGTTGTTTCGTCCTTTGAAGGATACTTACAAACTATGTCAATAGTACTTCTAAAACCACATTTGTTTAATATTTTGGCCACCTTTTAAGATATGTGGTTTCAATATTCCAGCCAATATAAATTTGGATATTGTTTAATCACCCCAAGGATATACTTCCTGCTTTTTAAGTTTTGCCTTTGGTATTGTATGTGATATGCAGGTTTTATATTCTCAGATCCAACAAAAATAATTTCAACCATTATACATTGTATGCGTTAGTATCTTTGGAGGCTTGTATTAAACGGTCACCCAGCTGCGATCGGCCTGACAGTTAAATTTTCATACAAGCCTCCTTATAAACAATAACCTTATAGTATGCTTGTTGTATAATTCTGTTTTTATTTTCAAGTTCTTCTCCCCGTTTTGTACACAATGTTTTATTATTTCTCCGATACACCCGATTTGTATAGACAATATATGAAGACGACTCCTCAATCTTATCTGAAAGCATAAACATGATAAAATCACTAACAATGCATCCCCATAAATGAAACAGATTATTGGAAAATCATTCGACACAGATCTAAATGATACAACGGAAATATGTGTGTATAGTGCGATTATATTAACCTGCCCATTAAGCATACATTACACAGTGGTTGAACGTGCTATTTTGAGACGGGGATATCCTTGCTATTTTGGACTGGTCTTTTGCATTTGTATGTATATCTTTAAAACTGCATTCACTTCCACGTGCGTCTATAGCGCAGTTGGTAGGAAGGCAGAAAATAGCAAACAACATTTTTTTTGTTTGCCGCTTGGCGCAGGTTCGGGTCGTACTTGGACCTATAATATTTGCGTTTTATATTGTAGATGTTTATTGTTTATTTGTGTATTTTTTTTAAATATTATGTTTTTTGGGGGCTTTATTGATTTATTTTTATGGACTTTTTCTTCTAATATTGATATTTCCATGTCACAAATTATATCAGTACAAAATATTTTAAACATATCACAGCAGTTCTGTTTCACTTGCGGTGTCAGTGCCACTGTCACTGTCGTCATCATCGCTGCTGTCATCGGCAAGATTGATCACAAAGTTGTCCATATTAGCGTCAATCACTACATCTCTCGATTGGTAAAAAAGTATAAAAACTAAAATGGCTCTAGCAGGACTCGAACCACATACCTTTAGCGTTTGAATGCTGCACTTTACCACTGAGCCATTCCGCTTTCATACCTGCCTAGCGGAAAGAAGACACCTATATACTTTATGAATAATGGATTTCCCGTTGAGGTAATGACGACTTTCACGCTTTGGTGATAAAGTTAAAAATATCACAACCAACCACCGAATAATGTATGCAAAATGGGCAGGTTAATATAATCGCACTATACGCTATATGATTCAGTCATTACAAAACACACCCTTTAAACATGTTTATAATTTACGCTATCTATTGATGTAAAGCCATGTTGTAATGTAATAACATTTATATTGATGCCATAGAAACATAATACTAGAATGCATTGGTTTATCAAAGCCTTTTTTATACAGAATAACAATATTTTGACCCAATCAGGATGGTCATTTGCCAATACTTGTTGTGATTAAATTCTAATTTGCAAGTTTTTATCCTTATAAGTGCGTATGAATCAAAAGATATGATTACCAGTATATGCTATAAGCTCCGTTTTCACTGTGTTATTTACGAATTGTTTAAATCGTAGCTATGCAATCAGCTCGCTATATCCGTTAGATGATACAATGGTTTATATACAGTGATTAATAATACTTGCAAAATGTGTTAAGTAAATATACTTCATATCTGTCGAGTTCAGTGGCTTTCGAAGTTCCCTTTTCATCTATTTAGCCATGTAATTTGTGCCTATTTGCGGCTGTAATTCTACTCGTATAGTGACCAGTTACGTCTTTCGTCATCAACTACGGTCTCTTATGTATGTTAATTTTAAAGCACTTCTAAATTTACTTTGTTTTAATATTTCGACCAGTTTTAAGATGGGTGATTTCAATATCCCACCAGTATATTTTATTGTTCAATCAAGGATACACTTCCTGTTTTTTTTTTCTTTAGCGTTCTCTTTGATATGCAGGATTTATTTTTACAGGTCCTCTGTCAAAATTTACTTCATTTTGGTTCCGCCAATTGTTGTCACTTTTAAGATAGACCCATTCTTTTATCTGCGGATCATAAGCCGCTGATCATGAATTGCGCTCAATCCGGGACTAGGACAGTACTATGCATTTCCATTACTGCCCATGAACAGGCTCAATCAAACCGAGCCTGCAATATTTTCATATTTGTCGTGTTTAGTGGCTTTCAAAGTTCCTTCTTCATCTACTAAACCATTGGTCTAACTTAACCGATTGTAACATTCTAATTTCTCCACATGGAATTGGGTTGAACTTTGATGTGATATGCGACATTCCTCTTCTTTTAGCAGAACGACAGTGTAAGGCTGGTCAAGTGCCAGCGTATTTGATCACATAAAATGTAGAGGTATATACTATGTTTTGTCTGAAACTTTGAGTTTGGTATAATGCGGAGTTTTGTTTGAAACAAAACAAATCAAGCTACACAAGCGATATTATATTGGTTATACATCATCGCAGTATATTTTCCTTTTTTAATGAACATCTTTATAAATACGCCTTTTTATCTTATTACATGGCATTTTTGTTTGTCTCATTTAAAATATGATCAGCATGAAGTGTAGGTTATTGTAACATGCACTAGATGAACTGCAGTACAGTATTTGTTGAAAAAAAGAGAAATATGCATATCATCATTGTCAGACATAGAAAACAAAGGTTACCCATGCACAAAAATGTATAAAGGAAAAATGAAAGAGGGTTTATGACAAGATCAATTTTAAATGGGACAGCACAGAACTTTGGGGTTATCGCCTTTAAACGGTCAGTGACAAAACAATTTGCCACTGGGAGTTTACACCATGTTCTCGGGTGCACCAACCTTATACTAGCTTAGACAGGTTCTCTTAATAACAAACAAGTACAAGTCGATTGGTGAAATAACTCCAACCCACTCATCAACTTCACAAGGTTACTAGTACATGCTGAAGCACAAAAACATAAAAAGCTAATAAAGTATTTTAAACCAATGGGGCGGGTACTCAATTATCTTACTGAGACCAGAGCCCCTGAAGGCAAATCAGAAAGAATTCGATGGCATGGATAAAATAAACAGATCAAGCTTCTAGGTTCTTTAACTGGATTTTTTCCTTTCAACCTTCGTTAAACCAGACACTACTGCCACCGTCGAGCGAACAAAGAGGTAAGCATAACCGTTACACTCAACTGTAGATGGGTTAATCATCATGCAGAGCGCTGTAGAATATCATGTTGGTACATGTAAAATTTCATTTTAACTTTAAAGATGTGTTTTTACGAATAACGTGGATAAGAAAATTTATTTTCTTTAGTTTTAAATAAAATCTCCATAAAGAGAAACGGGTTTCCAAAAACATCATGTGGCAGAATCGGATCTACGATTTTGAAGATAATGCGTTTAAAATTAAAAATACCATCCGATTCAAAAGAAGATAATTGGTCACAATTTGCATGCGTCCTCCAACAAAGCGGGAATTTGGGATGTTTTAACTTTCAGGACTACATATAGTACCAGAAATTTCTATTGGGTGCCAATTTATCTTTATTGACAAGGTAAACATTACAAGCCGTACAAACTTACTAAATTATGAAATCGGATATGTTAAATTATCTTGTTACAGAGAGCTAGATGGTTTGTATTTCAAAAAAATATATTGATATATCTAGTATTTGTATGTTCATTCTTTGCTTTAGGCCCACTTGAGAAGGCAATTTGCAAAGGGTGTTTTTTTAATTGTATTTGTATTCAAATAATTACAAGTTCTAATTACGATTACGTTTTCACTATGTAATATCAATAATTATAATTGATACATAACAATGTATCCCTTTTGGTAAAATTCTAAAGTATTATTATACGATTTGAAGATCAATATGAGTTTAATGATTAACAGTTCAGACGAAAAGTGACAAACTAGGTTTAAGGAACAAAATGCTTCAAAGATATTTTTAAATTCCATTTTGATACAACCAAGAGACAAAATGCAAAATAAGATATTTTAAAATTCCAGTTTGATTTTACTAGCGGATACCGTCAAGTATCAATTCATCAACAACCCATTTTTGCAAACTAATATTGGCTTTATGTGGAAATTAAAAAGCAAACATCGTGCTTGTGTTATCAATCCTATCCTTTGCTTTAAGAAATCCTGTTTTACAAAACTAACTAATTAGACCACCTGACAACTTTAGGCCCTTTTGTTGTAGTTTGTCTCGACGGCAACTGGTGGTAAACGAACATTACGAAACTACTATAAAAGATGTTGACTTTGTTAAATACACATTGGTTAAAGCAGTTTGTTAAAGACACATTGGTTAAAGCAGTTTGTTAAAGACACATTGGTTAAAGCAGTTTGTTAAAGACACATTGGTTAAAGCAGTTTGTTGAAAACACATTATCAATTTAGAAAAGTCCATAATTTGGAATGGTTATAGGTATATTTGTGATTTGAAATTTGGTTTCCAGGTCATAAGATTCCAGCTAAAAAACGAATTTGTAATAATTTATTTTAAGTGAGTTTTCCGTTTGTGAGAGCCAGTACTCATGCACAGCTTAACTGGTTTAATTAATTCATTCTATGACACCGGTTTATTTTTGCAACTGTTTTTTGTTAATTTTCAAACAAAACTTGTGCACAGGAATAATGAAAGTAAAAAAATGAGACTGGATTGTTTTCAATGTTGTAAGCGTGATGGAATGTCAGTAAGCTAATCAACTATGGTGATTATGGTGTCACTAAAATTTATTCTATTTGCTAGAAAGTCTTTTCGGTCAACAAATTGTAAATATAATGATGAAAAGTTTTTAGTTTTTATTTTAATGCAAAGGGTTCTCGTTTCAGATATATTTTTATTAAAACATTCATATTTAATTGTAAGTACAACAATTTTTTTGTTCTTTATATACCTGGAATGTTTAAGGTTATTTATAACTTGATGACGTTTAACTAGCAGTCAGTTAGTTTGAAAAAAGGTATTTCCAGCTGAAATTTCTGCAGAAAAACACAAGAAACGTTCAGCAGCAGCACGTTTCCGATGATATTTCCAGCTGATTTTTTTTGCCGGAAATATCAGTTGATAGTGGTATTTAAAATGATGTTGTGATTAATTCGAATATATTACAAATTTCATTTAAATTTCTTTCTGCCCTTTTGAGGAGTAAAAACAAATTGTTCCCCTTTTTAATAACCGTAACATTTTCAACCGGTTAAAATGACACATAAGGACAGCAGAAATTTCCAGAGACAAATTGAAAATGCATGTATTTTTTAGTAGAAAATAAATAACAAAGATAATTCTACCTAAAAAGGAATAAACGTCTTTCCATTTTGATTGAGTGCATATAACTACGAGTCGACAACTGTCATACGAGCTTATACTAACTCTTATATAATGATGTAATTTCGTAGCAATCAAAGTAAAATTGACTGAAATATCAGCTATAGTTGCTTGAACACGGGAAATTTGACAGACGTCTCAAAAGTGACGTTAGTGGTATACTTTTAAGTACGGATCCTAAACTCCGTAATAACATTATAATCATCCGTCGCAATACTTTGCGCTGGCAGAATAGTACATAATTCTAGGGAATAAAATTGAATTTGTCCCTATTTATGAAAATCATTTACCAAACAAATCTTCTTCGGCACTAAAGGTGACGTCTGCAGACGGAGATGATGGATGTCTGTCGTAAAGCTTGCAAGTGTTAGACCCTTTTGCAAAGCTGAAGCCAAAACAAGCAACGTCAGAATGACAACTGATGCCGCACGATATTCTAGACGATGTAACTTGAGTAGAAAATGCCGATGGCATTGTGCCGTTAGATACTCCAGTATATGTGATGGCTGCACCAAATATGTTTGTGTTTTTGAAGAAGAGCATTATTGCGAGGTTTAAGTACACGGCTTTCATAGTTATCCAGCTGTTATGTCCGTCTTAAAGTTACGAGTTTTGCCTTCCTAATATTTTTCCAGAAATCAACCAATGGCTTAGGATATTTCCATAAAAATAACTAGCGTTACTTTAAGAACGTATCGACTGCACTAAATTGCATTGCGGAGTAGTTTGTTATGATCATGCTGTTTAAAATTATAACGCTTTTCCGATAGTTCAATTTACATGTGGGTACCGCTAATGTCTAGTCACGTGACTGTTAAACGGGAAAAAGCCTGCTGCGTTACACGGAACGTGTACCTGCACATTTAGGTTTTTGCAACAGTGATGCTATATTTTATGCTTAATCTAAGTTGTGGTAAATGCATATATCTGGGCATTTAATAAAGCAAAAAAGCCAAGTTTTGTTTTTACAATGCCAATACATTCTCCTTCCCTAAATAATGATGAGATCGATTTTTATATTACCAATGGCAGACATTTATAATTACAGAAAAAAAATCAAAAACGTTTAATTCCAATGATGCAAAGAAATAAATGCCAAGTTTCTTTTGATTTTCTTTTTTTTATTAATAAATACTGAACCGACAACTTCCATGATAAATATTTTGTTATCAAATTCCTCCAGATATTTTCAATAGTTGGAATCATTAGTTAATTTTAATTGTTCATAATGTTAGCGATTTTATTTGATTTTAAAGGTTCGATAAGATGATAGTTATCGACAAAAAAACGTAAAAATTAACGTGTCTGGTTTATTGAGTAAACTATGGGCGCAGATTACTAGCAAACAACACTTGCCTTTTTTGCATATGAATGAGAATTCATGATGTTATTTTCTATTCAAGTAGGTTCTGTGTGATAATAGGCTTTTATTGCAGCAAGCTCGATGATTCCGGTTGTGACCCGGCTTGACTCGGACCAAGACGACGATGCGGTACGGATGGACCAATGGACGTTAATGAAGTGTTATCGTTGAAATTTGATATAGCAATGCAATCAGCCATTCCTATTGAACTTGGTGTTCTTAGTCCTTTTCCTACCTAACAATTGCTTGAATATGGGATAAATAATTTATTTTTTAGTTTGAGCGCAGTGAATTAAAAATAATTGGAATTTGTTGAACAACTACATATAAGAAAAAAGTGAAATATGCATATCAGGGATGGCCACATCCAGCAGAGACAGCCTCCTCACGCAGCCAAATAGTGGAGAGGATAAGAGAGCAAGCATGGTATTACAATAATCAATTTCAATATGGACGCCACAAACAAATTTGGCGAAATATGCGATAACAATGTATACAACAATGGCATTGTCAGTAAACTCACCCAAATTTCTAATGGGTAACTTTTTGTCCATTATTTTTCATTAAAAAGAAATTGACTTAACGCTCTATTTGTAATCTGTTGCCAATAACAGGTTAAAATTTAAGCTTTCAATTAAAGCTTAAGCAACCAGAAGATTTCTCAAAATTCAAAATTGCGTGTTTTGTTTTAATAAGAACCCTGTAAAGAAAAAACTAACAAACCTATTAATCAGTAGCATTATTTTTCAAAGTACACAAGTTTATAACTACCTCCCTTTCAATTAAAGACCGTTCTAATTTTGACCGTTTGGTGTAAGCAAAATGTTCGATGAATTAAGGAAAACAATCACTAAAGTTGTTATTATTTAACTGCAAAAGAATTTTCTTTAAATACTACTGTCTAAGTTAAAGAAGAAGATCCCTCCCTAGACCGCAATTATTGCAGAGATAGAAAAGTGAAATATGCATATCAGGAATCGCCACACTTACAAAACACAGCATCCCCACGCAGCAAAAAAAGAAGAGAGGAAGAGAGAGCATGTTTGTTATAAGTATGTCAATTCAAATAAGACGCCACAAACAATTAACAAAAAAGAGAACCTTTGGGGATACCGCCTTGGAACGGTCAGTGGCAAAACAAATTGCCACTGGGGGGATTAAACCAGGTTCTAGGGTGCACCAACCTCACACTTGCCCAAATAGGTTTCCACCGTCGGGCAACCAAAGAGGTAAGCACAGTGATCAACTGTAGATGGGTTAATTACAAGGCCTGCAGAGCGCTGTATAATATCATGTTGGTAACCTTTCTTTTTGAATTTACAGATGGTTTTTACGAATTACCGGGGAAAATTACTATTGCCTTTTAATTTCTTAAGTTTGTAAATCCCCATAAAAAACTGGCTGTGAAATACCTTGTTGCAGTAGTGACTTTAAACTGCACTTGTATTTTTGAATTAAATCTGGGTATCGACGATAAAACTTGCAAAAGGTTTTCCTTAATTTATGAAACCGCTAACCTTGTTTTAATAGTTTTCTGTTATGCAAAGATTACATTCATTGAAATCATTAACATCATTGCAAGCTCAAAGCGAACAAGCTGTGAGATATAAGCCCTGTAAGATGTTGCACGAGGAACATCGCCGTCTAGAAACGGACAATTTATTATATTAAAATTAAAATCGTCTCTTTTATCATATATTTTAGTAGAAACGTAATCCATTTTCTATAGAAAGATTAAGATCAAGAAAGTTTGCTTGCTTGTCCGAAGTGTTTGCTTTATTAAGTTGTAGTTCATGAGGGTAACTTTTATTAACCAGAGATTGACATGGTTAATTATCTATATTCAACAAATCATCAAGGTACCTCGAGGTGTTGTTAAAGGCTGTAATAATGTCATCTTGATGTTGTACCTAATTATATGATCTTTTATAGCTGTAAGAACAGAAGTTAAGAGCAGGGATAATTTAGTAGTTGTACAAGAACTAGAGTTTGCAATACATCTTGCTTTGTAGGGTATTTTGTGCATTTTAGGCAACCAATACATAGAATGTAATTTGTCTTGTTTTGGCTCAACACTGATTCTAAACTTAGTAATTTGTAGAGTGTGTGCATAAGTGCTATTAAGCTCTTCAGTTTGAACATTAATATAGTGTATACGTCACACTATAATTACATTATTTGAAGCATTATCAGCAGGTGTTAAAACAAATCTGTTGTGAAAATCTTGAATACCCTTTTTCAAATGACGAAAGTTAAAACGAGGTCGAGGTGGTATACTACTTAGTACTTACACTACATGATGAATGTATATTGCCTCCTTAAAGATCTATCAACCAGAAATCATATGATCGACCGACGAGCTAACTGCTATATCCCGATGGGGGTCTGATATCTAATGGTACTTTAAAATGGATATCGCTTCGTGTGCCATGGAATAAAATGAAATAATATGCAACTTATAAATTGTTCTCTATAGTGTACTTTTAGAAAACTATAGCGCTGTCTTCCCATTAATAATCATTGCACAGGAAACATGATTTATAAATGTATGTTTATTCGCCATATGAAATATATTTAGCTTTTTCATTATTTTTAGGAAAATACTATTAAATTTTACATATTTATCCTTCATATAAACATCTTGGAAAATAGGTGTTTGTGTCCATTGTGAAACCACATGAAAAACGACTTGTGTATAACTTAATAATATTTAATGAAAAGCCTAACCGCATAAATGTTAGTAGCAATGTTGCTAATTTCCTTCCTTTACAGAAAAGTTATGTATAATGAATTATTTATTCTTGCATATATGCCTACCTAGATTGCACATTTCTAACAGACAAAATACTAACTCCATCTCTGACACATCGTTCTCTGCGTGTTCAATGTCTTTCTGAAAATCAAAATGATAATATAAATAATGCTGATGATTTTGGTGACGACAATGATGATGACTATAATGATAATGAAGGAAATGATAGCATTTTATCAATAGCATTGCTCATTTTTATAATGTATACTCAGTACAGTTGCTCATTATACCTCGGACACTTTCGGGCGAAGGTTTTGTATACCCAGTACACTAGGCGTGTGCAGTTTTTGCTTAGAAATCGAATTTTTCTTACCTCCGGTAATTTTTAAAAACTTCTTTTTGACTCAAAAAGCTGTTATATCCGGTGTCCGGTCCCATACCGTGAATATAAAAAAATGCTTATTTGTAGAATCGCGAATTGACTGTATATTGTATGTTTGCATGTTGTTCCAACTGCTATTTTGTGATTGTTTATGTGATTGCTTTATTTGCATGAGCATATGATAAGCCAAAGGCATAATGTTGCCGAGAGCTAAATAAAAACTTGAAACTTGAATGACGTAATAATAGCAAATAAAATACTATGTTGGATATGAAATATACAAAAAGCCGTTAATTATACTCGTAGGAAGGCATATGTAAAACAGTGTTAAAGTTCGAACAGAATTAAAAGAAAAACCTTGCACCAGTTTCAAGAGTCAGAACTTTGAAAATGGATTAATGGCTTTTACTTTTCTTGCCAGAAATGGACAGTATAAACACTTGGCTTTAAAAAAAGAGAAACATAAATATAAGGAATTGTCACATCCTGACGACACGCTTAGCGGACGAAGTTGAAGTGTAAATATAAGCAAGTTAAAATTTTAAAAAAACTAATGCCAAGATAGAGATATTTATTATACGCTCATACGCAACCGATTGTCAAGCCCCTGGATCACGCTTGGTCGTGTACAATTCTCTTAATATCACGTTCTTATTTTCAGTAATTCAACAATGGGTGAGCAACTTTGCAAGTATTGTTGGAAAAATTTTAGAAGCACTTCCGGGCGAAATGATCATGAAAAAAGACGTTACAAAGGCCTAAAAATGAAAGCAGAAGGCGCAAAAGAAAACCCTTGCAGTCCCGCAATGCATTCAAATCGCCATCGCCATCCCCATTGTATGGATTGAAAAAGGTGAAGTATTTTGGAAGTTTGTTTTTAAAGCCTGCGCGATTCCACATTGACTAACCTGGGCGGATTTTAAATTTAGCGAATGATACTCTAAATATGAACAGCCAATAGACTTATCAGAAATCAAAATTAATTGTACGCAAATGTTTTATCGGTTAAATAGATGGTGGGAAAACAACAATTACATTGCTTGATTTAGCAGGTCAAAACTTCACCGATTATGTGACTACTCCTCATATATCTTATAATTAAATGACTGCGGTATGACTGCGGTATGATTTTGAACATATGTTTATATATGAAAAGAGAAAGTGGAAAAAGGTCGGGCGTATGTGGAATTCGATCTCACCATCTGCATAATTCTACTTTTCTCGAATATGTTGCAAAGGTATCAACGGAGCAGACATATTCAACATAATGTATACTTATACATTTCATTTACAGTAACAGCACATTCCATTTTTCTTGGTGTCATATTAAATGAAACAAAAATTTTATTTGTACCAAAAGTGAACGATATGTTTTTTTTTCAATCAGAAGTTCACTTTCATTTGAATAATGATACGATTTGCCATGTATTATGCTTGAAATTGTTACAGCGAATTCGTATTTCTTTTTTTTTTCATTTCAGAACATCACAAGGCGAAATCACGTCTTCCTGTACCAGCCCCAGAGAATACGAACTGATACTTGATCCTTGTTTGAAAACTTTTCATGTGAAATATCCTTAAATGATTGAAAAGAAGAACAAAACACTTTCTCCTTTTTTCACCTTTTTTGGTCACAAAAAAAATGAAATATGCATATCAGGAATGGCCACATCCAGCATACACAGCCTCCCCACACAGCCAAAAAGTAGAGAGGAAAAGAGAGCATGGTATTACAAAAATCAGTTTCAAACTGGACGCCACAAACAAATAACGGAAGTGAGAACCGGAGGGGTTACCGCCTTGGAACGGTCAGTGGCAAAACAAATTGCCACTGGGGGTTTAAACCAGGTTCTAGGGTGCACCAACCTCACACTTGCCCCAACAGGTTCTCGTATCACAAAACAAGTACAAATTGTCTTGGTGAAATAACTCCAACCCACCCATCAGCTCAACAATGTTGCATGCAAAAGCATACAAACATATAAACATAAGAATTTAATAGCATTGCAAAGCCAAAGGGCGGGTACTCAATGATCTTACAGAGACCAGAGCACCTGGAGTAAAATCAGCAAGAACACGATGACAGGGATAAAAGAAACAAATCGAGCTTCTAGGTTCTTTTTAGAAAAGATTTCCCCATAAACTTTCATAAACTCTTAAACCCCTGCCACCGTCGTGCAACCAAAGAGGTAAGCATAATGATCAACTGTAGATGGGTTAATCACCAGGCCTGCAGAGCGCTGTAAAATATCATGTTGGTAACCTTTCTTTTTAAATTTACAGATGGTTTTTACGAATAACCGGGAGAAATTAACATCGCCTTTTATCTTCTTAAGTTTATAAATTAAATCTCCATAAAAAACTGGCTGTGAAATACCTTGTTGCAATAGTGATTATAAACTGCACCTGTATTTATGAATTAGATCTGGATATCAGCGATAAAACTTGCAAAAGGTTTTCCTTAATTTGTGATACCGATAACCTTGTTTTAAAAGTTTTTCTGTTATGCAAAGATTACGTTCATTGAAATCATTCACATCGTTGCAAGCTCTTGAAAAGCGAACAAGCTGTGAGATATAAACCCCGTAAGAAGTCGCACGAGGAACATCGCCGTCTAGAAACGGAAAATTTACTATATTAAAATTAAAATCGTCTCTTTTATCATAAATTTTAGTAGTGACGTAACCATTGTCAATGGATAGATTTAAATCAAGAAAGTTTGCTTGCTTTTCTGAAGTGTTCGCTTTATTAAGCTGTAGTTCTTTAGGATAAATCTTATTAACCAGTGATGGAAAATGGTTATTATCTATATTTAATAAATCATCAAGGTACCTCGATGTGTTTTTAAAAGCTGTAATAATATCATCTTGATGTTCGGTAGAAAGAGATAACATAAAATCTCTTTCAGAACAGTATAAAAACAGATCAGCAACAAGGAGTGCACAATTAGTACCCATTGGAATGCCTATTACTTGTTTATAAATAGAGGTACCAAATCTCAAATAAATATTATCCAATAAAAATGTGAGCGCCTGTATAAGGTCTTGACAGGTCCATGAAGTATAATTATCATAAGAACCATCTGTAAAGAATGCCCTATGTTCATTACAAGCAATAAATGTTTTATTTTCTCTAGCAAAAGTTTTTTCAATGAGACTGGTTAGCTTGTCTCTTATTAAATTATGAGGGAGAGAAGTATACAAGGTAGAAAAATCATATGAAGACAAACAGAACGCCTGAAAATTATTTGATTTAAGTTTCTTCAAAACGTCATTTTTTATAGACCAAAATAAATTTTTGCCAGTAGTTTCAAAAACTTTTTCGCAATACCTAATTACATGTTCTTTTATAGCTGTAAGACAAGATGTTAAGAGCACGGATAACTTTGTAGTTGTACAAGAACTAGAGTTAGCGATAAATCTTGCTTTGTACGGTGTTTTGTGCATTTTAGGCAACCAATACAAGATATGCGTCCGTCGGGTAACGATGCGCTATAAGTATGGCTGAAATTGATTTAAAATTAACTGAGTTATGCCCTTGTTTCGATAAAATCTGTTATTCACTCTTATCATTATGTATACTGTGCTCTGTCTTCCTCTCTTCTTCTTGGCTGTGTGGGAAGGCTGTGTCGTCTGAATGTGGCAATACGTGATATACATATTTCACCTTTTTTATCTAATATCTGCAGATATTAGACTTGTTTTAAAAACTAGTGCGCCAGAAAGGTGAAGACATGTTGAGCATATTAGGTACTCGAGATTTGTAACGGGTTTCTTCTCAAATGTTGTATAGACAATACATTCCAAGCAAAGAACATTTGTTTGCACACAGATTAGATGAAAGATTAAAATACATAATATAAAATGCTTCATTGATTTATTTTTAATTATTGACAAAACATATAACATACATTGATTTGCAATAATTTCACGTAAATGTATTGAAATAACAGATATTCAAGTTTAAATAACACCTTAAACCAACATTGTAAATCACAGAACTATAAATAACTATGGAGGATATTGTTCATCTGAGCTTAGATATACATGAAACACAATGTATACATTACATAAATCAACAGGAATAATAATTAAAATAAACAAAAACATGGCAACTTACAGATAAAAAATATACGGACGTATCGCTAATTTTTATATGACACTGAAAAGGTGCCTTGTACATGAAAAACAATAACTTCAAACAAAGAACCAATGACAAAAACAAATCATCAAAAAATTACAATATGGGTCTTGTCGTCTTACTGGATACATATATAAAGAGATTCCGATCTCAACACATTTTGACATACATGCGTTCATTTTAAAGGAAATGAAAAACCTCGGTTCATCTGTTTTAACTGTTAATAATGTTCATTCATGATTGATATGCCATAATCATGAGAACAATATTTAATAGTGGGAATTTTTTCTTCTTGGAATGGAGATACACAATCTTGGGGATTCTCATTTTTCCTGATCATTTCGCCCGGAAGTGCTTCTAAAATTTTTCCAACAATACTTGCAAAGTTGCTCACCCATTGTTGAATTACTGAAAATAAGAACGTGATATTAAGAGAATTGTACACGACCAAGCGTGATCCAGGGGCTTGACAATCGGTTGCGTATGAACGTATAATAAATATCTCTATCTTGGCATTAGTTTTTTTAATCTTAACTTGCTTATATTTACACTTCAACTTCGTCCGCTACGATAAAGTCTTATTTGTCAAACGGATCATAACAGGATAGGGTATTTTGAATGCTTTTTTCTCGTGGTACTTGAATTACATTGGAATCATGCGTGAAAGATATCATAAAATTTTATTCCGTGGCAAATATCATCTCACTTATTATGCCGGTATTTTGTTTAATATCAAAGATAAAAATTCCAAATCATCAAATACACTTGAGAGAACACTCGCTAAACATTATAAGTAAAGAAAATCTAATGAAATGTATCATTTCAAGCAATTATATGAAATAATAGGGTTCATACGTGAAAGATGTATCCCAACACAAAATGTAAACAAAGCAAATGGAAAGGGTAAACTAGAAATATACACAACTCTGAGGGGAAAGTAAGGAACCAATGTAATAGGTATTCAATTCCGCATATGATAGGCTATATCTTGTAAAGTATACACCGATGTGGGCTATACAATAAATATAAAAATATGAACTTACCGGCGATTTTGGGCGGCCATTATCCTTGCATGGTATCAAAACAAAACCACGTGATTCCCCGCAGAGGATGTGGACTATGGCTCGGAGATACCGGTCTCGCTTTTTTTTTTATCGTAAACGTTTCACTGTATATAAACCGATTGTATCATCTACCGGATATAGCGCACTGATTGTCACAAAAATATAGTAAATAGATAAAAAAAAGAGGATATTTAGTATGTGTTGTAATGAGAAATCCAATCGACAAAAACATGTTCAACAAGCGATTCTCGTAGCACTTGTTATGAAAGACGTTGTTACCTTTTGTATGCAATATACTTTTAAACTAGAATTTGGTGTTCCACAAAAATAGTCAAACAGGAGTTATCATTCTTGTTGTAACCGATGTTGTTGTTCATGATGATGATATATTCCAACTATGAAGTGAATAGGATATATACTTTCAAAGTTAAAGGCAACATTAAGTTTCATATTAAAGTTGCATTTGAAAGGGGCATAACTCAAAAATAGTCAAACAAGAGTTATCATTCTTGTTGTAATGTTTTTGTTCATGATGATGATATATTCAAAGTATGAAGTGAATAGGACAAGTACTAACACAGATAAAGGCAACATTAAGTTATATGTAAAAGTTGCATTGGAAAGGGGCATAACTCAAAAAATAGTCAAACAGGAGTTATCATTCTTGTTGTTACCGATGTTGTTGTTCATGATGATGATATATTCCAAGTATGAAGTTAATGGGGCAAGTGCTTTCAAAGTTAAAGGCAACATTAAGTTTCATGATAAAGTTGCATTTGAAAGGGACAAAACACAAAAATAGTCAAACAGGAGTTATCACTCTTGTTGTAACCGATGTTGTTGTGCATGATGATGATATATTCCAAGTATGAAGTGAATGGGACATATACTTTCAAAGTTTAAGGCAACATTAAGTTTCATTTTAAAGTTGCATTTGAAAGGGGCACAACTCAAAATTGTCAAACAGGAGTTATCACTCTTGTTGTAACCGATGTTGTTGTTCATGATGATGATATATTCCAAGTATGAAGTGAATAGGACAAGTACTAACACAGATAAAGGCAACATTAAGTATCATGTTGAAGTTGCATTTGAAAGTGGCATAACTCAAAAAATAGTCAAACAGGAGTTATCATTCTTGTTGTTACCGATGTTGTTATTCATGATGATGATATAATCCAAATATGAAGTGAATAGGACAAGAACTTTCAAAGTTAAAGGCAACATTAAGTTTCATGTTAAAATTGCATTTGACAGGGGCATAACTCAAATAAATAGTCAAACAGGAGTTATCATTCTTGTTGTAACCGATGTTGTTGTTCATATTGATGATATATTCCAAGTATGAAGTGAATAGGACAAATACTTTCAAAGTTAAAGGCAACATTAAGGTTGATGTTAAAGGTGCATTTGAAAGGGACAAAACAAAAAAATAGTCAAACAGGAGTTATCATTCTTGTTGTAACCGATGTTGTTGTGCATGAATACTTATTCTTGCATACCGGATAAGTGTTTCCGCGTGTTTTACCGGGGAAGGAAAATCTTATCTTTTCCCTAGGGAAAAGATACAGGGCACGTGCATATAGGAACTACTTTCGGGACTACTTTCATAAACAATGACGTCATACAACACACTGTTTCGATCTTTATTTCTGTGCAATTTTATTTGGCAATCAGTATTGTTAAAATAAAAAACATAATAAACAATAAAATAGTTTTACTTGCCACTTCTTAAAAATATGACCAATATCCACTTAAAAGGGAAATAAGCACTTTTAGATTACAAAATAAACACAGTACGAGTTGTTTTCATTGTAGCTCTGCAACTTCTGTAACAATGACAATTTGCTCATTTAAAGTTGGAGACTAAGTTCAAGTTGGTCCTCAGGATGAAAACCGCAAAATTATAGAAATTTATCGCCCACTGGGTATATATCCAATGTTTATCTGATGACCTGCTGTACACGAACTGGACAAGGGTATGTCTGACCATGATTTACAGGATGTGTTCGATTGCTTCAGTTCTGATGCATTAACTGAAAAACCAAAATTGATAGCAAGGCCCTTAAATGTAGGTTCCAAGGGCACATCAACTAGGATTTCACTATAAAGAAATTGACAAAGGTCTAGAAGTTGTTGATAAGTCAAACTCTATCCAAGCTCTTAAAAAATTCAGATTAGATATGCTCCCTTGAAGATTGTCAGTGACTCAAGATACAAAAACACTAACTTTAAGAATGAGGGTCATCTTCAAAATGTCCGCCAATTTTCTCGATAAAAATTCTGAGAAGACCAATCCATAAACGAGTTGCTCATACATTTCTTGTTGAGTGTAAGAAAGCTTGATGCCGGAGAGAACGAGCCAACATAACTGAAAGATTACATCAGTAGTCTGGACTGGACCTGAAGTTGCTATTAAGTTTAGATCCTGATGATGCAGATCTACCAGCATGTTGATGCATGTTCTACACTGTTCCCATTGTTGACAATAATAACCTAATCTGAAACAAACATGAAGATCAGGAATGAGTATATGGTAGTGCAGGTGGATCTGGATCAAACTGGTCTTGCTAACCCTTAACTCAATATATATGACTTTTATTGCACATGAGAACAGTGTAGATCCAGATCAGCTATCACGGTTTTGGATCTTGCTGGTCACTTCAAAGTTCTTGGTCAGAAACAACTTTATAATACAGGGATGTGCTGGCTGATCTGGATCTACACTTAGTCTGGTTAATATAACTAGAATTAATATGAAGGCTAAATCGAGAAAATGAAATATCTAAACCCCAAAATTGGAAAAACATGTTTAACATTAGTTACTTTGCTTATAGACTTTTCACCTCTTACTGAAGCTTTTGTATAACCTTTAAAACAAGTTAAATTTGCAAAAGTCTGTCAAAATAAAAATTAGTCAAATGTGTAAACAGTCATTTGTTTGCAATACGTTTCGGTGGGTTCCACTAGTTGCTGAATTTTAAGGATCATTTTGATACCAAAACACCCCTAATTTAAGGAAAACTGACCCTTAAGCTTGAAAAATGGGGGTCAAAAATGAGGCCTTTTGGAAATTTCAAGTCATAGGGACATCTTTTGGGCCAAAAGGAACCCCTGCTTTTCCAAAAGGATATTGTCAGACACAGACATACCGAAAGTTGAAAACAAAGCGTCAGACATTTGGTTAGAGAAGAATGTGAAAATCTGTCTGACTGAAACGAATTCGGTCATACCGAAACATGTTAAAAAGTTATAAGCAAGCATTAGGAGTTCAAATTTTTGTCTGACATTCGGTCTTATAACATAAGAAATCATGTCTGACCGGCTCAAATTTTACCAGACAGGTCCTTTGCTCTGACAACTTTTGGGACCTCTGTTATGGGGTTAGATACGTTTGCATTTTTCACCGACAATAATTTATGGGGGTTAGATACATCTTTTGAAAGCCGAAGAGAATAAAATGATGAAATTTTAGATACAATGTTTGCATTTTCCACCGACAATATGCAAGCAATTTACAGCTGCATGGGGAGGCTGAGTTTCCTGAGTGTGGCGCTTCCTGATATGCATATTTCACTTTTTTAAAGGTGCAAGTACATGTATCTAACAAATTCACTATATAGAGAGATTCTACTCTGTAGTGTAGACTATCCAAACCATGACAACGTTACTAGAAATTTAGTAGGCTACTGTCTAAAAATTCACTTTTGAAAATATATTTCACTGAATAATATTCAGAACATGTAATTTCATGAGCTGACGAGTGGGGTTATAATAATGTTAGAGATTGTTGACCATATAATTTGAAAGTTGTAACATTTTGAAAGTGAAAGTTTTATAATTTAATTCATTGCTTTAATTGATTACATACATTCATTCCGTTTTCAGTGAATAATGTATAAAAATATGAACAAAAATGATTTTCCACAACCAGAAAACAGTAGACTAAAACAGGTGCTTGGAAGACGTACCCCGTTTTCTCCAAAATGTGTATAAACAACCTGGCCGCCCCATGACCCCCCCCCCCCCCCCCGCACACACCAAAAACGAGTTTCTACACTACATAAACTCATCTTTTTTGTTTTGTTTTGATAGACGGTCATCAGTCTTTCCACACCGAATTTACTATCAAATACCAAAATTCGTGTCTTGACTGATACCGCTTATAAAGTCGGGACACAAATTTTCAGATAACTTGGTATTTGATAGTAATTTCGGTGTCAGTGTTTCTTTTCACTTTTGGGGGGAAGGGGGTCGCAGCCCTTTGGAGGGGGAAAATTGTGACACGAACAAAGGAAAGGGGGACTATTTGGAAGATACTTGGTAACTTGCACATGTCAAACACAACAAAACAAAGTATTCACTTATCTTTTGCTTTTTGCTTTGCTAACATTGTAGTTCAACCAAATAAATCTTGCCTCACACTTCCCAGAGTTGAATTTTCTTGCATCAGAAAAAAATTAAGATTTATCATCTTCACATAAGCGGGACAAATCGAAACGTCCTTTACAGACTCCAGCAAAGGGGGAATTTTTTATTGAACTTGGGGAAAAAAATATATACTATTTTGAGGGGGGGATGGGGCCCTATTTCTCCAAATATTTGGCATAAAAAAGACTGGGTGTGGATAGACTGACAACGATTCCAATCTATGAAAACAAAACAGGTGAGTTTATGTAGTGTAGACCCTGTGTAGACCCTTTTTTTGGGGGGGTGGGGTGGGGGGGGGGGCGGGGTGGCCAGTTTAATACACATTTTGGAGAAAATGGGTATATGTTTGTCTAAACAAAAATCCAAATCAACACTTACTTCCAGGACCAGACCTTTCTATTTTATCTTGCAAATGGACCCAAAGGTCAACTGTTTGTTCGCTGTCTGATTGAAGAAAAAACAAGCTGTATTCCCTGATTTTATAAAGCAGCTGGCTTTACAGGTTGGTCGTAGCACAGCAGAGCTGGAACAGAGAAGTGCTAGGAAGGCACTCTTCCAGAAGTTAGTAGCAGCAGGTATCATCGATACACAAGCTATCCACGTCACTCGACACAAAAATCCATCTTCATTAAATAATTATCGTAAATAAACATGTGTTCAGCAATGCGAAATCTCGAATTTGCTGACCACAACTGATGCCTCCATGATGCGAATCGACAATCCGTGGAAATCCTGTCAGACCCACACCAGCTCTGTCAGTTACAGTCAAGTCGCATTTTTAATAATTGTAGAATAACTGGTGGTGTAAACAATATTTCTTTCAATCGCAAACGAAGGCACTCCGACACGGAATCCGATGAAAGTGATGACTAGATACGCCTATGTCCAACACAACTCGCTAATTACACTGAATGTTTAAACGATTATCTGCAAACTGTCACTGTTTTAATTTATTGTCAAGCCATTTAAACTGTTATTCTGTGTTTGAACTATTGATATGTTAGCAGGAAATCTTACGTTACAGCAAAAATCCTTTAAAAACACCATGATGTGTCCCATGTGCAGCCATGTTTGAAATTTGCAGCGGATGAATTTTTATCTCTTGAAAGTTTATGAATTTAAAAATGAAAGTCATGGATTTATTAAAATGTTGGGATATGATGAATCATTGTGTTACGTTGATCAATTTTGAATCGAGCGACATGGTCTAAAAACGTCTAGGAAACGAAATAATTCTTAAAAATCTACCGGACTAAATTCACACATCTACATGTCTATTACGTCATGGCTGTACGTATGATCCAGACATATTTCAAAAGATTCATATATTTTTCGGATTTTTATTATCAAAACTTAGAAACAATGAAATAAAAATAATTTAAAAGCTGTTTATCTAAAAATGATAAGAGAAAAATACGATGTAGACGAGGAACTATTACTGAGCACGTAATATGAGTAATTTGGCCATTTCATTCGTTTATTCATCCGCAGAGAGGTCCCCCACGGGGAACTAAGCTTTATTTTGTACAGATTGAGTTTCGTCACATTTTAATTGGTTTTAATTGGTTTTAAAATAAAAAGATAAGTTGGTATGCAAGAAAAAGTATCTTACATGACCGCGAGTGGAAGACGGGGTTTTCCCAACCCTCGGGACAGCGGGGGAAGTCGGAACCTCGCTAAAGCTCGGTTCCTCCTATCCCCCGCTGTCCCTCGGGTTGGGAAAACCCCGTCTTCCACTCGCGGTCATGTAAGATACTTATATTGATGATGATATATTCCGAGTATGAAGTGGAAAGGACAAGTACTTTCAAAGTTAAAGGCAACATTAAGTTTCATGTTAAAGTTGCATTTGAAAGGGGCATAACTCAAAAATAGTCAAATAGGAGTTATCATTTTTGTTGTAACCGATGTTGTTGTTCATGATGATGATATATTCCAAGTATGAAGTGAATAGGAAAAGTAATAACACAGATAACGGCAACATTAAGTTTCATGTAAAAGTTGCATTTGAAAGGGGCATAACTCAAAAAATAGTCATACAGGAGTTATCATTCTTGTTGTTACCGATGTTGTTGTTCATGATGATGATATATTCCAAGTATGAAGTGAATAGGACAAGTACTTTCAAAGTTATAGGCAACATTAAGTTTCATGTTTAAGCTTGGGGACTACCGGACGACGCGGACGACGACGACGACGACGCCGACGGACAGTAGGACCCCTATGTGTCTACCTGCTATCGCAGGTGACACAAAAATTGCTTAAATCACTCACACAAAGTACCGTTTGCACTGTGTACCGTTATAAAATCAGCGTAAATGTTAATATTCTAACAGGTTTTGAGAGGTATTCTCATGCTAGCGATAAAAAAAAACATATAATTTAAGATTCATGTTATTAAAGTTGTTTTTTATGTTTTTATGTTAAAAAGTTTAAAGTTTCAATTAAATTCTGTTTAATTTGATTTCTCCAATATGGGCCCCAGTATATGACGTCATCAGCCAAGGGCACGAAACTACAGGAATCCTCTGGTAACACGGATTTTGACAGCTGCAGTTGATGTACAAGTAGGTGTGTTTATTTAAAATTTTATGTACAAAAAATAAATTTGTTGATTGAAAAAAATGATTTTGCAAAATATTGGTGGTTATCTTGTCTGCCCAAGTGTGTTACAGTGCGCATGCACAGAACGTTAATTTTAAAAGCACGAAACTATAGGTGTAGAGGCTAGATAAAATGCTGTACCTTTTTCGATGTTTTCAACCACCAGTTTGGTATGTCTTTACCGGTTAAATATAAACTACAAGTAAAAATTGCTGCTAATGCAGCAAAAGGAGTACACGGCCTAAAAAGCGAGCTGTTTGTGTCAAACCATTCCATTTTAACTATTTGTAAACCTGTTTGAAATGTGTATTATGCCTATTTGATTATTTGGTTGTTTTAGCCATCGTTATTCATCTTGGTTAGGGGAAATGAGAAAATCAGGGAAACTACTCAGCGCATATATCGTGGGTGGGTTGAGCGCAACACGGTTGTAAGTCACTTTTTATAAAAGTTTTCAGTATTAAAAAAAACTAATTTGTTATTCTCATATTTGAATGTTTATTCTTTTCTGTTTATATACATATAAACTTATAAAGAAGAAATGTTAAAAAATAATTTCCAAAAGAGATATTTATAAATATATGACCTACAACCGTTTTCCACTTAAAATTTGACATAAATGAGAACAATGATTTTTTTATTGCAAAATAGATCTTTGAATATACAACTATATATTAAAAACATTCTGGTTTAAGCCATTCATAGTTCATGTTAACTGGTAAGGGAATTTCTGTTAATCAAACCCCAGTAATGACAATTTGAATGCATGCTTATATTTTATATTTTATAAATTATGTACATATAAAGACTGAGTTACATCTCTATTCCACTTACAACTCATCCCAGTTAAGTCAATGCCTTTTCGTGCAACATGGTTTTAATTTGAGTTTCAACCGTATTGCACATAACATTTATTCAATATGAGATTTAGCCTTAGGATTTATTTGCAATATTTAGTTTTTTTCAAACACATTTTTCTTTAATCATATTATGTACAATGTATTAATATAAAATGAGCCATGTTATGCAAAAAAGTCATTTACAAAAAAATGGAATTACAACCCTATTGCGCTCAACCCACGATTATTGTTTATTCTAATCAGGGTCGATCTATGATTTTACTTTTTGGGCTACGTTTGCCTAAATCGTAAAATCATTCTAAAGAGACATCACACGCGCGATCAAGAGCGATTTTAACACTGGGAGCGCGGTGGAGATGATTTTGGCTGCATAACAGTGGCATGTCGATATAAAAAGTTACTTATTTATAATACAATTATATGTAATCATTTGATAAATAAAACGGTTAAATCATTAGTATACTGAAATACTGCAAGCAATAATAGGATCCCAGTTCATAAATTTGACATCGATTCTCTCTATAATATATAAACCTAATAATAATTTTACATAAATATGAAAACAAAAGATGCATCAGTAATAATGTTTCATCCATACTTATTGAATGTTTTAGGGGCGGATCAAGAGTCGTTGTTCTGTTTGTTTGTTCTTGTTGTTGTTGTTGTTGTTTTTATTTTTTATTTTTTTTTTTGGGGGGGGGGGGGGGTTAAGAAGTGGGGTCGGGGTTGTGATCGAACCCCGTTTGATGCAGAATTATTTAAATTTCACGGCTGATAACAACAGCAATCTACATCATGCTTTACCTCTTTTGTCTGTACCCTTCCCTTCTAAGGCATAGGCCTTTCTGTCATAAAGTTGACAGATGTTGGGTAGTTTAGGCCTATGCCTGTCTTGTACAGTTTGGACACAAATAGCGTAGGTTTGAATCTTAGGTTTGAAATGAATGTTACTGATGTATCTTTATTTTGCATACAGTGAGACACGTTAGAAAAGTAAAGAAACAAAGCTAGACCTAAAAATTCCTTGAATTCTATTTACATAAATTCACAAAAACTAAGTGATGCAGAACATAATTTTAAATTCCCTCGTGAGCGCAATGATACTGACAAGAAAATGTTGTGTACTTTGTAAAAAACTTTCAACTATTAAAAGAGAAATCAGTGATTGTCATCCGTTTACGCGACCAGGAAATTGAAGGTCAAACACACTTTTACTAATATCTCGTAAAGTTTACATTTGTTAATCACGAGGACACAATAAATTGTTGTCAGTATCATATTACTCATGTGGGCATTTAAAATGATGTTTTGTGTTGTTTAGTTTTTGTGAATTTATGTAAATAGAAGTTGAGGGAATTTTTAGATCTCGCTATTTTTCTTTACTTTTCTAACGTGTCTTACCATCTGTAAAATAAAGATACATTAATAACATACATTTGTGCAAAGTTTCATTTAACAGCATTTTGCCGTTATTGAGATTTTGATAATTTTCTTTTTATCGATGAATAGAATTGGGAGGAGTGTGGCAGGCCCTTAAGAAGGAAATCAGTTCTCTGATGCGGTGCCTGTTTTCATAAAATTTGCCCTTGTTCACATTAGCAAAACGAAACCACAATACCAAATTTCAACAGAAATCGACACAATGCTTGATGGATCATTTGCATTTAATTTACATGTAGATACAAATTTAGGCCAATGACTATTAGTAAGTACAATGATTTGTGCATTTAATGATTGGTGCTTCATTTGCATTTAATTTAGTTGCAAATTTAAGCCCATACCTGTTAGTTATCACTATTCTTTGTTCCAGTTCGCATATTGAAAAGTAAACTAAAATTACTATTATTGCGAAAGTAAAATACTTATTTAAGGGATTGCCACACTCCTCCCTACTTTATTCACCAATAAAAAGAAAATTATCAAAATCTCAATAACGGCAAAATGACGTTAAACAAAACTTTGCACAAATGTATGTTATTAATGTATCTTTATTTTGCAGATGGTAAGACACGTTAGAAAAGTCAAGGAAAATAGCGAGATCTAAAAATTCCCTAGATTTCTATTTACATAAATTCACAAAAACTAAACAACACAAAACATCATTTTAAATGCCAACATGAGTAATATGATACTGACAACAATTTGTTGTGTCCTTGTGACTTACATATGTAAACTTTAGGAGATATTAGTAAAAGTGTGTTTGACCTTCAATTTTCTGTTCGCTTCCTGGTCGCGTAAACCGATGACAATCACTGATTTCTCTTTTAGTAGTTGAAATTTTTTTACAAAGTACACAACATTTTCTTGTCAGTATCATTGCGCTCACGTGGGAATTTAAAATTATGTTTTGTATCGTTTAGTTATTGTGAATTTATGTAAATAGAATTTTAAGGAATTTTTAGGTCAAGCTTTTTTTCTTTACTTTTCTAACGAGTCCTACTGTATGCAAAATAAAGATTCATTAGTAACATTCAAGTGTGCAAAGTTTTATTGAACGGCATTTTGTCATTATTGAGATTTTGATAATTTTCTTTTTATCGATGAACAAAGTTGGGAGGAGTGTGGCAATCCCTTAATATGAGCAATGTATCAAACCGATTAACAGTCTCTAATATTGATTATCCGACAGATGTCGCAACTGGTACAGAAAGCTATAAATAGATTGGCCAAAACATGATCTACAGCTTTAGAGAACCATCGTCTGGATCCACTTTTACAGAAAGTCAGAATTGATTGAGAACAATGGAAATTGAAATGCAGGCCTGCCAAATCTCCGGATTTTATCCGAAATCTCAGGATTTAATGTTACTTCTCCGGATCTCAGGATTTATAGTCAAAATCTCCGGATTTCTATGAAATTGCAAAACATATAGATTAATGAAACCTAATTTAAAAGTTGTGCAATGTACGTAATAGTTATTCTACTGCAGTAGCACATTTCCTGTTTATTACGAGATAACGAGGACGTGGTCAGTTACACGCTGCCTCAATGCATCTGGCACAACTTTACCATAACCGCGTGTTATAAACTAAGCAAGAGCATCGATATTACACCTGCCTTTATTTATTTTCATTGCATGTTCATTCTAATATTTCAAAACAGGTCTTAACAGGGTAAACAGAAAGTTAAAAAAATGAATTATAAAATAGACAAAAACTCATTTTAGAACAAGTTCTTTAACCATTTTAAATTCAAATTCATCTATACAATTCTTTGAAGAATATAATTATAAAGAAGAATATGAGAAAACTATCCTCCTCCTCATCATCATCATCATTATCGTCATTTTGTTCAGTCACATTTATGTTGAACAGAAGCAACGAAACATTAAAACAACAACAACAACAACAACAACAAGATCATCATCATTGATATATTCAGACAAATCTCCGGATTTTTAACGAAGAAGTTTTGGCAGGCCTGGAAATGTAAAAAAGAAAATGATGTTGGGAAAATAAATGATTTGAGTAGTAAGCCGAAAAAATCGTAAAATTGGATACTTTCACATTCCGTGATTAAGTTAGTAGCACGTATTTTGACAGATTGTAGACAAAAGTTCCGCGACTTGGGCTAAAATGCCGAAAACATTTACCGTTTATCCTATGATAAGAGTCGGATTTTAATATGTTTTTAAGTTGGTTCTAAATATAAGATTTAAGAGTCGGATTTTAATATGTTTTTAAGTTGGTTCTAAATATAAGATTTCAAAGGCTTGACCCAATAGCAAATTCGAAATTTGATGAATTGCTAAAGTGGGAGTCTATAGGATTTGATTTATTTAGTGGTCTATAGCCTAAACAGTCACGTGCTTCCATTATAACCTTTCATCAATTTCTGAATTTACTATTGGGTCAAGCCCTTAAAATCATACAATTCTCAAGAGAACCAACCTAGACACACCATAAAATACCAATTCCACCATAGCATGACCGATAAACTTTTTCGGCATTTTAGCCAGAAGTGTATCACCCCAGTCTCTGCGGAACTTTTGTTTACATTCTGTCAAAAATGATAGCTATTTTTAAAGTTGAATTTCACTTTTTTTTTCATTATCAATTTCATATTATTTGTATTCAAATTACTACAAAATCATTATATTTTCTCAGAATAATTTTCTTTTAAAAATATTCATTTTCATTTTCTACCAATCAGGCTTGACTTCCTGTAACTAGTCCGCAAATTCCCTGCACAAAATTATTTAGAGGCCTGATCACCAATATTTAGTGGTCTATAACCTATATCAATATACACGGCCTTGAGAGGCCGTGTAATTAAAAACAAATTCACTTGGCTAGACGAGAGCCCCTGCAGTCAAATTATTAAGGACATGATGTCAGTAATAAACGAACAGATTAAATTCCTATGTTCTTTTTATTGAAGATTTAACTCTGGTGATCTGGTCTCGGTAAGGTTATTTAGTAACCGCCCTCATGTTGTCACTGCTATAAGCGCTTTATGTTCAACATATTAGTTTGTTTTGGCATGCATCATTGTCGAGATGATAACCGTGTAGGAGCTAATTCCCCAAGACCACTTGTACTTGTTTGTTCACAGGAGAACCTGTTGGTGAAAGTGTGAGTTAGGTGCACCATAGAACCTGATTTTATGTCCATTTTGTTTTCTGCTTTAATCAGTTCAAAGGAATAAACCATATTTTGCCTAAACCAATACTTTTATTTACTCATAGTTCAGTTTTAATACCTTCCGAAATAAAATAGCATTTAATCATATGCATGTATACTAATTTTCATGACCCATCTGCCAACCTTCAATTTGTAGCCCTTATCTATGTGATAAAAATTAATATTGCAGCACTCCAGACAAAAGTGACTTTTCAACGAAACAATATTTATTAATAATAATGGTCTAGTTTAATCAGTTCGTCAGTGCGTCTAGCGATCCATTTCTGTAAAAAAAATCATTTATCTTTGTTTAACTAGTGTTAAAGCTTCAAAAACACATCGAAAATACTTAACGAAGACATTCAATGGGCACGTCTTTAGAACGTTTTCCAGACGTGTTCGATACCGTTACGTTTTAGGCACCACAGCACGACGATTGCAGAACGTTACCCAGCCAACCAGATTACGGTTTCAGAACGTTTCTAAGACGTTTCCATCTAAATGGTCTTTAAGACGTTGCCGTCACCCGAAATGTGTTACATTTCATCGACGTCCTTGTTTGGTTTTCAAAACGTACTGAGGACTTCAAAAACACATAAAAAATACTAGGCCGAAACCTGTAGTTGGCACGTTTTTAGGGCGAATTCCAGACGTGTTCGATACCGGTACGTTTTACGCACCTCAGCAAGACGGTTGCAGAACGTCACCCAGTGAACCATTCTACGTTGACAGAACGTCTCCAAGACGTTTCCATCTAAATGGTCTTTAAGACGTTGCCGTCACCCGAAATGTGTTACATTTCATCGACGTCCTTGTTTGGTTTTCAAAACGTACTGAGGACTGCAAAGACACATAAAAAATACTATGCCAAGACCTGCAATGGGCACGTTTATAGGGCGTATTTTAGACGTGTTTGATACCGGTACTTGTTACGTACCCCAGCAAAACGGTTGCAAAACGCCACTCAGTGAACCATTCTACGTTAATTGAATTAATGGTTTTAGAACTCCAGCACGACGGTTGCAGAACGAAAAGACAACGTTTTCAAAACCACATACATACGTTTTGTAGTACAGTTTTCGGAGAGTTTGAAGACCTAAACAAAAATTGTGAAAAAAAGTTTTACTTTTCTAAGCAAACAACAGCTGGTGTTCATTCATTATTTGTTAATTCGTCTGTATCCTAATCATAAAGATTACAAAGTCTACCAGTTGTAGCTTTCTTTTAAAACATATTCTTCAAGATCTCAAGATTTATTAATACACTCAGTACAATTTTACAATGTAAACACGATGACTGAAAGGAAGAGAGAACGATAATTGAACAATAAGTGTAAATTTATGCATGAAAGACATTTCTTCCTGTCAAAATACAACAAAAATCAAGTTAATAATATGTTTATAAAAGACTAACTTTAGTATTTACAAACGTACACATTTGTCTAAAGCCTTTTATTAGAAAAAGATTTATACAGTAGATTTTCATATGAAAAGTATAACTTTATAAGTACGCCTTAGAGTTTGTTTAAAAAAAAAGACACGATTTCAATCTTTGTAATCTATAAAAGATGTAACTTAAAGGGCACGTAACTGTATAACAAGACAATAACCAAATATTAAGTTAACATTTACTTGTACATTTATAATACTGAATTCTATCGAAACATGTAATATCTTAACAAACGTTCACTTAAACTTATTTCTTGAATAACCCATTTTCAAACCAAAATAGCACAGCAAAATAACTCTTAAAGTACTGCGATACTATTTAATATAATTAAAAGTATACTTTACAAATTGTCGAATGTAAGCATTGCACGTTTTGCTTCAAATATACTGTGCTTACCCTTAATCTGCTGATTCATACTAACGTTTGGTATTAAAACATCATACAACATATGTCAGAACAAGAGTCTACTCAAAAATAGCATAGTTGAGTATACGTTAGACCAGATTACTTAATAATCCACTGTTAAACATCCATCAACAAAATTTGTTTTTATGTTACAAACAACATAAGCATTACAGGTTACGTTACAGATTTACTAACTGTTGACATATAAAACGCTGTTAAAGCAAAAAAGACATCTTAACGATATTTTAGTCAAATACGGATTAAGATCAGAATCCATATGAAATACCCAAATACTTAAGTTTGTCTTTTGCTATACAAACATCATAAAACATGTTTCAATTGTACATTAAGGACTCAAAGATCAAAAGTCTACAAAAAACAATATCACCACTAATCATAAACAATTTCAAAGTTATACGTTGCAAACAGTAAAATATATAGAGAGCCATTTTCAGAATTTTTTACTTTTACCTTCACATTAGTTTTAGGTTTTTAGACATGTTTGCCATTTTGATATCTATGTTAACATGACTTTAGTTTTGAATACTTTTATCAAGCATATTTTAAAATTTTCAAACAAAATGTAAAAAATCATCTTTGGGAAAAATTCTCTCAGTTGAATGAAACTATTTTTCTCTTCATCGTTTAAGTTTTAGTCCGCATTTAGGCAAAACCCATATGTTCTCACTATATCACACTCACACTGCAATTTAACTGTTGTGTTCAGATTACCCTAGTTTTCATGTAGGCACCGCAACTAAAATAACTAGATATTGTTCAAACCTTACACAACCTCCAGAGATAAACCTGTCAACTAAATTCAACTAACTGTAGAGTATTTTTATTTAAACGAGAAATTTAACGAGAAAATATCCACAATCGAAATAACAAAAAAAAGGTATAATTCCATCCATAAAATACTTGCTTTAACCATTAACTAATACTCTCAGTGGAAAAAAAACAATCATTTTTAGACAGATTATCTGAATGTTACGTATTTTTGAAGATGCACGTGGATACTACTACCCACTGTCACTGAATGTCAGATACAATTACGAACGCTGACAGTGGATTGTTGTATCCGTCTTCATATTAAAAAATACGTAACATCGAGATTTTAAACTTTGAAAAGCTGTCTAAAAGCATTTTTCCACTGAGAGTATTATTTTATGGCTTCTAAAAATTAATTTTCGATGAAATTGTATACATTTAAATCCGTAGAAAATCGTTTAATAAAAACTGGTATGGTTGAGATATATTTGACACACTCATTTACTAATAGTAAATAGTTAACTCTTTCAGTTTAGCAAAAACTTAAAGATATATTCATTACTGATTGCTTAGAAACCATTTATAGGTTCAAATTAAGTTTGAAACGAAAAGTTACTTAACAAAACTGTATGATATTAATATTAAAATCTTATGCAAAACTTAGAAAAGAATCTACAGGTTACTATTAGAAACAGGTAAATGGAATAACATACAAGATGAAATTTGTACAAATGTTCCTTAGGGGATGAGTATCACTATCTCACTACGTCTGGAACAGGCCTTCGGATCCACTTTCAGAATCATCCTTTTCCTCGTTCAAATCGGTACGTTTGGAACTGTCCTTAGGCAGCGATTTGGACTTTTGGGTTGTTATCAGCTTGATTTTTTTTGCTTTATAAGCCTCACTCCCTTTTAGCCCACTTGAACGTTTTAGGACGTCACTCACCCTGGAGCGGAGTGTAGTCTCAGTCTCCGCTGGGAATTTCCTTCTCAAAGACCCTGCATAGATAAAATCATAAAAAGTAATATATTAATATTAAAATATGAAGCCATAAAGATAAATTGACATGAACTTTAAATAATTGTTTATAAAGGGAAAAGCCAATTAGTTACAAATGACATCGATTAATGGCGTTATTGTCTGATTTAGAGGATTGATATGGTTTTTTTGTATGTATATGCATGAGCGCATATAGGCTTGTTGTCCGGGTAGCGCAGTGGTTAACGCGCAGTCGCATTTCACCTAGGCGACACGGGTTCGATATCCGGACCGGGCTTACGTGAGTTTGGTCAGTGGTCACCCTAGCGGACAAGTGGGTTCTCACGGGGCTTTTGGCTTTCCCCACAGTACAAAACAAGATCGCAATCTCGCATAAAATCGCGCAAAGGAGCTTGTTTCACAATCATTATAAAATAATTTTTTGTTAACTAAATTTTGTAATAAAAGCGTTAACACTCCTCAAGGCATTATTAATGACCAAGTACTTGTGATGTCTTTTGAATTTAGAAAATGCTTCAGGCAAGTGAAGTCTTATCATTTTGTTGAGTACGGCTCCGAATAAATCTGTAAAACCTCAACGAAGCGGTTTTTCGCAGATTATGAAATTAACACATTTGAAAAAGTATCTCTGATATTGATTTACAATGCTTTCAAAGCGTTTTTAGTAAGGAATATAGCTTACTGACAAAGTATAAGATCAAAATATAGAGAAAATTCTAGACTTTCGCAACCGATCATTTTCATTTTCAAAAGCGGTCGTTGCGTTTTTAATTATATGTATTATAATAGCAATGAGCCTAACGCAGTCGATTATTTGATATTTTTGCAAAACGTTTACAAAAGTAAGTATCTAAATAACGAAATGTGTTCGTGTTAAATGTTTATACAATGTTTATTTACCAAGAGTGTCAATCTGTGAAAAAGCTCCTTTAAAATTCGCCATGTGGTGATATTAAAAGTTCTGACAGAATGTGAAACAAAAAGTACAAAGATTCTGCGAATAAATATAGTGTATTTATACATGTATATGTGTATTTATAAGAGATTTATATAAATCAAGACTTCGAGACACTTGAAATTAAAAGGAATATTTATGGACCAACATGAAAAAGAAAACAAATCAAGTGGCGATGCTGAGACTCGAACTTCCACAAACATGCACACTGATAGCGCGCTAACCACAAGACCCACAGTGACTTAGCATCTAATCAAGCTACCAGCGCTGGTAATATAACTATATTTCCTTGGTCGTCTTACTTACTAGACACGAATTTTTGTCTAAAGTTTGTTCCATTACATGACAAAAGTTACGGTAATTTTAAAGCGACCGAACTTGAAAATATTAAAACAGAGCTTTTCTGCCGTTTGTTGACAGACACAAAACGCCTAAAGGGTGCTAACCTATTTACTAAGCCAGGAAACCTGTCATTGTATTTAACCTGAACTGCACTTATCATTCACGTGTTAGCAATACTTTGTAACACTATGGCTCGTATAAGCCTGAAAAATTAATGCTTAAAAAATTTTTTAGTTCTGTCATGTGTGACTGTCTAAACGGCACAAGATCACGTGGATGGCCAATAAATGCACCGAAAACATGTGTGTAGTAAACTGTTTGCTACTTCATAACACATCAGGGAGAAATCAGACCCCTGTCTCATGTCTCTTAGCTCGAACATTACCAGAATTAATAGCTTACGTTTTGCAAACGTTGTGAAAAATGTTTGAAAAAAAACGTTTTAACAACGTTTGCAAAACGTAAGCTAAACGTTTGCAAACCGACTACAATTTTATCGCTTAGTCTGCCTTTTACGTGGTTATTAATTTGCTAAATGATATAAATACTCATTATTTGCTTTTCACTTTTTCTATTAAGTATGCTTTTTAATTTGACGGTTTGGCTGGACTGACCAAAACCGTAGGGCGACGTTGAGAAGACGTCTTAATTTATAACAAGTACAAGTCCGATCAATTTGCAGGTTTTAAACCGTTAATATATTCGTGAATTATTTAGAGACAAAACACAGCGTACTGCAAACCTACTCTGCTATCCCACTCAATGGAACAAACTACAGTTTCTGGAATACTTTCAATGTTGGTCCTTCACGCATCATAATCTGTAGCTAATTGATGGGTCATAAAATAGAGATTATCAGATCACTTGGGGCTAATTTATTGCACATGGATTAGACAGGGAATGAAGGTCTTTGATTTTATGAGAGTGAATAGTCAATAAGGTTTTCTATGTTGAATGTACACAATATGAAACATGAAAAAAAAAATTTTAGGTTGAACACTGTTCAAGGTTATTATAATAATTCTGACAGAGAAATAAAAATGGCAGTGTATTGGTTTTTTCTTCATGTTTTAAATTGTAACAATAATGAAATATTGAATTCTGTAATACCGCATGATAACATCAATTAAAATCATCACACTGTAAGTAAGTAAGTATATTTTATTATAGTGATATTGTGTATAATATTTACAAATTATGATAATAACAGATTGTTTGAACACATGGCCTCATTGGGCTAATAAGTCACTTTAGTTGATTAAACATTAGAACAGAATGCTTATAGTGATAACTGTACGGCATTTTAAATAAGTACTCATATGTATATTATTGATATTTTAAATCGCACAATAAGAAACAAAAATATATACAAATGATATGTCTGAAAGAGAGTTGAAAAGAAATAAGTACATATTACTTAAAGTTTTTTATAATTTTAAGCAAGAGATTTGTGAAAGTGCAGATAATTAATTGTACAATGTAGATTTTCTTCTAATCGTGCCGCTAAATCTTAAAGCGTTAGAAAAAGTTATTAGTAGCAATTGCTCTGTATAGAATATTGTCTCTGATGTCCTGTTGGATGGAACACATCAACAAGAATGAGTTTCATCTTCTACTTCACTAATATTATATATAATTTAATCATGTATGTGCACTTAATATCAAGAGCTTTGATTACTTGTTTTGCTTGTTATTAGCAGTTTCTGCACAAATAACTTCATTTAACAAAAACAAATAAAACAAGCAAAAAAAGACAAATATCTTACATTAATTTGTACAAATAAGCCATTTGCAAACATATTTTTTAAACACATGCTTATATTTCCTTCACAGTTAGGCCAGATAAAATTAATTATTAGATTCTCATCCAGATTTGGGGACAAAAGGGGCGGGTGGGCACTTTTTATTTTTTATTTTATATTAACAAAATACCTTATGGAGGTATTTCAGGATGGTCTAAAACCCGTTCTGTACGGAACAGAATATGTTTCGATTTTTTTTACCAATAAATATTTTTGGGGCGGGTGGTTTTGGACAGGCTCGGTCGAGGATGAGAATCTAAAATATTTTTTCTCTGGCCTTATTTAAAATTTTTAAACAATGAATAGCCAGTTTACATAGCGATTTCACAGTTCAACAGATGATTTTTTCTGATCATATATTACTTTTGAAGTCTTCATACTGCTTCTGTTCATCTTTTGGTTTCCTGAAAAAGAGGTAGTAATGCCAATTTTTCCAAACACAACTTTAAAAAGTTCTTCACAAATTGGGTGAAATTAATAATGATGTCCAGCATAAGAAGTTTTAATGTGATCAAATAGATAACATGACATAATTTTTTATTATGTATTCATAGATACCGGTACTTTTAAAATGAAGAGATTTTTGAATGGATGACTTACATTTAAACTATGATTTTTTATTATGTTTAAGAACAACAACAACAACAACAACAATTTACCTAGGAGTAGATGTTAAGTTCCTTTTTCTTCGTCGTCCTTTCTGTGGTGTTTCTGCATGTTTTCTTTTTGCAGGTTTCATTTTAGACAGCAGGTGTTCATTGGAAAATAAGAAGCACTCCGAAATGTCATTTATGTAGGCCTCATCCCCCAGGTTATACTCTATTTCGCCATTCTGTAATCATTTCAAACAACTCTCCTGTAGGAAGTTTGGACACTTTCCGGCTGTGAAGTAATACTTTATAATTAGGCAGTTTACATTTTTAGCCAAATGCTCAACTGCACTTGCAGGCGGCATCCATGTCTGCGGGTTTCTAACCTGTTGTTGGTTCTTAAATGTTGGGTTCCGAATTGAAATTCGGCGAATTCAGAAATCCAATAACCTCATTCAAACTGATAAATAGTTGATGCTCATGCGTTAAAATGTGTAGACCAGCAAGAGCAGTTATATTGAAAGCCATCAGTGATGTTACATCTGAAAAATAAACTTATCTAATAAATCATGCAGTTTATGAGAGCTAACAAAATTTATCAATTTGTTATTATAACTTAATCACGCTGATGAAAAAAAATCAAGTTAAATTAGAATTTTAGAGTTTAAGTGCAACTTAGTTTCTATAGGTTAAACTGCCTTCCTTCAATTTTAATTCTAAAAGCTGTTCCAGAAAGACAATTAAACCATCTCCTCCATATACGCATTTTATCGCAGGAACAAACCATGTGGATCCAGATAAGTCAGCACATCCATGCTGTTTTATCAGGATCTACACTGTTCACCTTCTTGGGGGGTCAGAAATAACCTAATAAAATAAAGAGCAAACAGTGCATATCCTAATCAGACGGCAAATATGTGTCTACTGATCTGGGTCTACAGTATTAGCCGATGCCATTTAGAAGTATAAATGGAGGAAAAAGTTAAAGGAATACGTTCGGCTGGTTATAACCTTTGTTTAAATGATAAAATATATTTTGAATAATACAATTTTCGTAATCAATTGATGACGACGAATACGATAATTATAAAACTTACTTTTAATTACACTGATAATCGTTTTTTCGAGCGTAGCATGAGTGCGGCCATTATTGACATCTCGTTGTCTCGCGAGAGATAAAACAACGAGGCGTGACGTCATTTACACACTTCCGTTTCATAACGAATATACGCAGAGATGAATGCAGGCAAATTTATTTATATGAAAACATTGCTATATGCGGGAAGTTATTGCAAAGGAGCACAAATAGGAAAAAATCACTATATAGTTTTTGTGTATTGAGTGTTTTTACCTTCTTATCTTACATTTTGCTCAAGTAATTGCATCGCTCACTAGGATTCAAAAGACAATATGTTAAATTAGAATGTGATACGCTCCGATCGCTAATTTGAAATTTTCCTTTTAGTATAAATTAACATTGAGTTTACTATTGTACCAATACTTCTCCTCAAATTAAATATGTCAAATAAGTTTTTCACACCATTTTAATAAGTCACCCGATCTTCTTCGGAGCAAGCTGGCTAGTGAGATTAACGTATCAGTTAGAGGCAATTAACAATAACACGGGGGTGTTAAAACTTGTACCACTCAGTGTGCAACATTAAATTTTATAATTAGATTTAAGAAAGAAATATACAATTTTACAGTAAATGTTCGTTTTGAAGTATTGAGTTGCACTCAACCCCAAGCTTAGCGGCGTGTGGATCAATATGCATTTCAATTAATACCCATGAACAAGCTTAATCAAACCGGGCCTGAAACATTTTCATATTTGACAGGGTTCGGTGACTTTCAAAGTTCCCTTGTCATCAACCTAAATTTTCAAAAATACATTAATTCAATTCAGGGCCTTATCCAGGCCATTATGACATACTGGCACCGGTATGCCTTAATTTCTTAACAAACTTATATGGGACGATTGATCTGTCTTTAATCTTGGTCGGAATGGCTTCATATTCAATAAACAGCTCAATGTCCCCCAAGCCATTTGCACTGTTGTGGGAAACACAAACCGTTTACAACCCCAGACAAATATATGACAAGCTCTAAATTCGCCGACATCCGTTTATTCAAATTCGTCGTGTCATAAAGTTATTGTGTCTTCAGGTCGCAAATGAAATATACAGGTCAAAAACGTTACGGTAAAGCAAATTAGCCAATGACGATCGATTTCTCTACTTTTTTCTGGGTAAACTCCGCCTTCCGATTAGTATGCTTGTTGGTGTCTTTTGATAGCGCGGACCACCTGAAGTCGAGTAACAATTACGCAAACGATATACTTTTTTCTGGGTAAACTCCGCCTCCCGATTAGTATGCTTGTTGGTGTCTTTTGATAGCGCGGACCACCTGAAGTCGAGTAACAATTACGCAAACGATATAATAGGGTCCTACCGATATACAGAGTTATCTCAATATTCTGTCTTAATTTACCTCCCTTTGTAACGCGCACCTGTCACTGGGTAGTTCCGGTCTGAGATTGACAATTAAAACTGACCTGCATCCGTGGTCCTTTCAAATACGTTTTAATAGGGTCAGGTTGGTTAGAGATCAGCATAATGCATAAAACCGTTTGATTATTATCATTGAATGGAAAAAAGATGTTTTTATAGTGCAGCGCATAATATTTAAATTTTCTCTTCTAACCATTTTAATACGTCGGAGAAGTTTGTGTTAAACATCGTTGTGTTCGAATCCCTTCAGTAACTAATAAAGAGTAAAAATACAGATTTCTTATGCTTAAAAATGGCAGATTTGAGGAAAAGAAAAATTAGAAAACCTTTAAAAAATTTAGTAAAATTTATAACAGATGATATAAAAATAAAGTTTGACATCTGCCAATGAAACGCCTGTTCACTTTTATAAGTGTTCTTTCATGCCGGTCTGGGTTAGAGTAATCCAGTGCCGATGCAACAGTTTTTGCCAGAAATTAAATAGCTATTGTAAATAACTGAACCTTATCCTACAAATTGAATGCACACGATTTGGTTAATAGATTTGTGCCATGTTAGTATTGACTTATTTTTCAATATACTGCTCTTTTTTTCTCCAAAAAGTTCTTTCTTATTCTTATACAATTAATTGTTTAATAATGTTTTCACGTTTTTCTCTTTATTTCTGAAAATTTTTAGTTCATTTAGTTTTACAATCAATTTTTTTTTAAAATAAATATATGCTTGGGTAAAACTTCCCGAGTTTTATTTAATTCAGTTCGGGGCGCGTTAAGTTGCCAATATCGAATAATCAGTGTCTCGGTCTCAAACATTATTGTGACAATTAATTAGAATATTTAATCTCTAGTCAGTTTCCTAAAACAACATTTTTACCCTCAACAAGCAACGTTTTCAACCTCTTACAAATGTACAAATGAACTTCAAAAGGCCTTTATCACACCTCCAGCTGGTAAAACCCAGTCTTGCTAATCCGATTACGTAACATGGTCATAAAACACAAGGCCCTTTTCTTAATAAGCATTGTTTGGATGACTTAACAGTGACTGGCTAAATACTTAAGTGAAAGTTTTTAAAAGCTATAATTTCCATGCCAGTCATAACAAATTTTCATAAAGGATACGTGAAGTTACGTAAATAGGTAAAAAAGCAACATATGCATATCAGGAATCGCCACACTAAAAAAAAACAGCCTCCCCACGCAGCGAAAAAGAAGAGAGGAAGAGAGAGAGAGAGCTCATGTTTTATATATGTATGTCAATTCAAATAGGACGCCACAAACAATTAATAAACAAGAGAACCTTTGGGGATACCGCCTTGGAACGGTCAGTGGCAAAACAAATTGCCACTGGGGGTTTAAACCAGGTTCTAGGGTGCACCAACCTCACACTTGCCCCAACAGGTTCTCGTATCACAAAACAAGTACAAATTGTCTTGGTGAAATAACTCCAACCCACCCATCAGCTCAACAATGTTGCATGCAAAAGCATACAAACATATTAACATAAGAATTTAATAGCATTGCAAAGCCAAAGGGCGGGTACTCAATGATCTTTCCGAGACCAGAGCACCTGGAGTAAAATCAGCAAGAACACGATGACAGGGATAAAAGAAACAAATCGAGCTTTTAGGTTCTTTTAAGAAAAGATTTCCCCATAAACTTTCATAAACTCTTACACCCCTGCCACCGTTGCATTTAGTTATTAACTTAAAATCAATTTACAAAGATGAATGATATTCCTTATATGTCTGTTTCACATTTTTTGTAAATGCCACAATGCATTTTTAACTTCAAAAGCACTTTGAGACTTTTTATTTACACATTTAACGCTACGCTTTATTACCGCCTTTAAACCGGAACTACCCAATCAGCAAGGGAAACAACTCTCAATGGGAGGTAACTCAGTATATCGGTAGGTCCCCATTATTATTTTTGCACCAGGAGAAAAACATTACTATGTGAATTTAGTGAAAACAAGTTAGAAGTATTCGACTGTTGAATAATAAATTCATGAAAGATGTATTTTCAGGGATCTATGTATTACATTTTTAAAAAAGTCATTGGTACTTGTTAATACAACATGAAAAAAAAGTGGTTAATTTGATCGCTTCAGATGCCGCATACAACAATGATGCTAGATCGCTGAATTCAAACGTTAGTAAACGCATTTTGGTCGAAAAATCTGCAAAGTCGTTCAGGAAAAATATCACAAACTTTACACCTATATAATGGCCTCACTACATACTTTTAAACAAGAAAATAGGTTAAAACGTGCTGCAATTTTCGGCATTCTTTTGTAATTAATGGTGGCAAAACAAGCAGTTTCTTTCAGTTTTGGCTAATTCAGTTTCAGAATTTTCAGGCTCAAAATCATACACTGTTTTAAATTTGTTTAATGAATGAATATTCCATTGTTGAGAATGCTAAGAATTGGAAATAAAATGGAAACGATACGAACCGGAAGTGTGTAATTGACGTCATCAGCAGGTGCGCGCATCGAAAAGGAAACAAACTTTGTCAATATTTAACATAAAATAAAGTTCTATACGTCAAAATGATGCATAAGTAACGCTCAATAACATAGTACTGGTGAAATCCAGCCAAACGTATTCCTTTAAAGATGCGTATAAATAGAATAAAAAGTGTAAGTTTTTGTCATAGATTTAACACAAGTACGCAAATACTATATACATTGATGAGTCTATTTTTATTTTGCCTTGAAAAAGGTAAAGTAAAAATAGTGTATATTCAAAAGTTGTTTAACGGTAATATATTATTAATACTTACTTTGTATATTTAACAATAAATATATATTGAAAATGTAAATAAACTCACCCTTTCAAATTTGGCATCCACAGAATGAATCACAGAAAACACCTTTCTCTTCTAATCCTCTAACTTCATTCATGTATTTGGCTGAGCAAGTAACATCTGTTACATGGAGGGATGCTAGGCCACATGGGGTCAGTTGGGATGTGCTAATGGCTATTTTATTGCTTAACATCAGCACTGGCTAATCAGCTAATGATACGCCATGATGTTAACCACTGCTCAATTTGAGCTCTATGGTGTATGTTGTTCCTTATATTGTCCGGCAATTTAACATATATACTATAAATATTATTTTTCACATGATGCAACAAAGGCGGGAAAACTGAAAGAGCAATTTTTATAGTTCAGCACAGATTCGTAAATAAATACACCGAACAAATGTCCAATTAATTGTTATTCACGCTATTTAAGTATAGTTCCTTGTGTTGGCATGCATAAAAACATGTTAATTTATGTTACCTGATTTATATCCGTCAAAACATCAAACGTTGTTCGAACGTAGCTCGATGCAGATTCCAAAATGGCGGCGACAAGAATTTAAGTACCCGGATGTGATGTGACGTGTGTTAGACGTTTTCACGACGTTTTCGGGACGTTATGTTTTGCACTTAGCTTTGAATGAGTGATTCAACTAATAGCTAACAATGTCTTGTAGTATGAAACCAATTTCACCCATTTTTGACGTTTTTATTGGCGTGAAGTGGTTTTGGAAACCAACACGTTTCAAATACGTATCACAGACGTCTACCGCATCCCATTTTAAAGTTTTCAAGACGTTTTTGGGACGTTTTTTACAAAATCAGTAGCTTTCAACGAGTACTGTTCTTTTTGTAATAAATTTGGTGTACAAGGAAACGAAAAATACTGCAAACTAACAATTTGTTATAGATACATGTATGAAAACAGCTTCATCCAAATGTTTTGAGTTTTTCTATTGTGTTTCAAGTAATTTTGTTAACAAACATGATTTTAAAACGTATTTCAGACGTCCATTTGCTAGTTTTCAAGACGTATTTGGAACGTTTTGTATAACACTATCATATGTGACTTTGAATGAGTAATATACTATTTCTCTAATAAATCTGGTCTATAAGAAAACGATAGATACTGCAAAGTAACTAAATCCGGTAGGTATAAAGACAATTTTATCCATTTTTGACTTTTTGTTTTACTTTTTTTCTTAAGTAGCTTGAAAACGATTTGCAGACGTCTACCACATCCCATTTTCCCAGTTTTTAAGGCGTTTTAGGACACTGAGTTTTACACAAAAGTATATGTAGCAGTTTGACCGAGTAATTTGCTGTTTTTCTGTCTACAAGGATTCAAGAAATACTGCAAAATTCATTTGGTATAAGAAATATTAATATTTACAGTTTTTTAGAGTTCAAGTGGTTTTGGTTACCACCAAGTTTTAAAAACGTATTGCAGACGTCTACCGAAGCCCATTTGCCAGTTTTCAAAGCGTTTGGTGGACATTCCACTACATGTAGCTTTCAACAAGTAATATGCCATGTTTTCTAAATTTGGTCTACAAAGAAACGAAAATTACTGAGAACTAACATTTTTTTACAGGTATGAAAAACATATCACTCAATTTTTTGACGTTTTTATTTGGTGTTCAATTGGTTTTGGTAACCACCACGTTTTTAAAAACGTATTGCTAACGTCTACCTCAGCTCATTTTCCAGTTTTCAAGACGTATTTGGGACGTTCTGTTTTACAATATCATATGTAGCTTTGAAATAGTAATAGGTTATTTTTCTAATAAATTTGGTTCTCAAGAAAACGGGAAATACTTAGAACAAACTAATTCTGGTAGGTACATAGACAATTTTATCCGATTTTTTGACGTTTGTATTCAGTGCTCAAGTAGTTTTGGTAGCCAACACGTTTTTAGAAACGTATTGCAGACGTCTATTGCTACCCACTATACAGTTTTCAAGACGTATTTGGGACGTTCTCTTTCACAATATCATATGTATCTTTGAACAAGTAAAATGCTATTTTTCGATTAAATTTTGTTAATAAGGTAACGGGAAATAATGCAAACGCACAAATTCTGGCAGGTATAAAAACAATTTAACCCATTTACTTAGACGTTTTTATTTGGTGTTCAAGTGGTTTTAGTTACCAACACGTTCTAAAAACGTATTGCATACGTCTACTGCAAACCATTTTCTTGCAAAACGTCTTCGGAACGTTTTTAAAACGTCGTGCAGACCAATACTTACAAAAGACGTCGCCGTCACCAAAACCAATGGTTCACTGGGTATACAGGGAATATTATAAAGAATCAAAAGGACACAACACTTAAAACACCTTAGACGCTTACCAGCTGCGTGGTGTTATGCTAAACAAGTAACAGTTGTCTCCAAACAATTTCCAACCGGAGTCGCACAACGCTAAAATGATAAGTATAAACAAAGACCTATATATATAAATATAAGTCTTTGGTATAAACAATATTTATACTTGCAACAAAGTTAATATTTAAGGTGGATGGACACGTTGCTCACCCAGTTTTTGACGTCAAAAATTAAATTTTGTCCAAATCTTATGAAATTTGGTCAGAATAATGTGTGAGGATCGCTTTATTGAAATATGCAAAATATTTTCACTTGCCGACGACGGATATTTAAAAACAGCGCCATCTATGAAGACACCCGGATTTCCTCCATTTTTCATTAAACGTAGAGATTTAACTATGAAGTTTACGCTCAAATGATACAAAATTTGCACTGAACATGCACCAGTACAAGTATTACAAGAATTGGGTAAAATCTTTGAATTGAGACAATCTATGTACTTGAAATATCATAATAATCAACGTAACGCGAGCCTTTTTTGCACCGTTTTTTGCGTACCCCTACTGTCTTTGACATAATTTAAGTGCGAAAGCAGACGGTGAACTTCCTTTATGTTTTAACATGTTATTGTCAGATGTTTAAAATTTCGAAATGTGAAATAAAAAATGGGTGTCTTCGGGTTACTTTTTTCGTAAAAATAAAGAGAACGTAAATTTAGGTAATATTTTTGCGTTCGCACAAACGCCGACGTAACATTAATTTTACACGACGGCGTTTTAACGTCTCTTTAACTTTTTAATTAATTTTAATTGCATACAGAGTTTTTCTCGTTTCCGACCGTTTGATTTATGATATCATATGCGATATTTTTTTAAATCTTTTTTAATCAAATGAAGTTTTTCACATATAGGTGCTATTTCAATAATTGATGACTGAATAGTGGCATATTTAGAGAAATAAAACAAAGTTTAATGAATATTTTGTTTAAAAAAAAGAGGTTGAAAAGTTAAACAAATAAATGCTAAATCAGCTCGAATATGGTAATTTCGTAAGTCACCAATCATACTTTCAATTAACCGAACCAAGTAATACACGTATGAGCAAATCATACTTTCTTAAATAAAAACCAGTAAAACTACATGAAATAACTATTTGTGTTTCTTTATTATAAAATCACTAGTAGACAACGCAATAATCCCGAAAGGCGGAGTTGAGAACAGGTCGCAAATTATAAATACTTCCGAAACTTTTACTGTCATCAGTGCAACCGGGTGTGATTCCGGTATGTGGGGTTTTTTTTGGTGGTCACCAAGCCGGCACTCTCGCGCAACATCATGCAAATCATAGTAACTAAGCATAGACGGCTGAAACTTCTTGTATATAAATAATGTTTGAAATTTATATCTTACTGCATTTATTTGCATTGAAACATATTAAACACGTGCACGTGTTTTCCAAAACCGGAATTGACGTTATTTAACATTTGAAAGCAGGGCCCAAGATCATAAAACTAAGAATTGAGATCAGTCTCAAATTTCAAGGATCTGATTGGCTGAAATGGCGACCAGTGGCGACTGGTCGCCATTTCAGCAAATCAGATGCTTGAGATTTGAGACTGATCTCCAGATTTAGTTTTATGATCTTGGGCACTGGAGTCAGTGTTAACGAATAGCAGGCGATAAACATGAAGGCCCGTGCGTCAAACGGAAAATTCGTTAATAAATTTAAACAGAAAAGGTTAAAAAAAACCTTGTGAATTCAAACATAAATGAATATGATTTTCTGGAAGGCAGGCGGGTGGTCGAATTTCATGTGCTGATTGAGCGATTGAAAAAAATGTCACAAGCGAGAAAATGAGTTGTCGTTAACAAACACAAAATCAGAAACAAAATACGGACTTGGAACCTTCGTCACTTAGAGTGTGCATGGAGCTCGGCTTACAACGCAGTTCCAGCCGGTAAATGTCATAAAACCAGCAACCATCAAACCGGAACTAGCTGCTTTGATATACAAAGTTAGCCGCAGGTAAATTAGTTTTTATAATTCCGTTTTATTTCAGATTGGACATGCATTTTTAGTTTGTTTTTTTTGTCGTTTATTTTCGATTTCAATTCAATAAAAAATATGCTTTGGCCGAAAAATTACACTTCTGTTCCGGTCGCCCGACCTACCCAGTTGTAAACCTGTCCATATTTCCGTTTCAAGCATGTCCCTTTCTCCGTCTTCTAGCTTGAACTATTGTTTTCTAAAAGGTAGTCTTTAGGTTTATAACATTTTCAACAGAATATTATGCTATTAATCCCATATGGCTCTGTAACTGAAAATTATACATAAAGCGACGGCATTGTTTTATCGTTCGTTTAGCCATGATAAACACTGGTATAGGGGAACAACAAATGAACAACATATTGGGGTTCATGAACCTTCCCATGGTGAATAAAGGCACTCTTTAAACCAGGGAAAAATAAATTTGGCAGAGTATAAAGATAGATGCCGTGCAGTCATGTTCACGTGCAGTGAAAGGAGAAATTCTGTCTTCTGATTATGTGTCTTAGGATATCTCGCGTTAAATGTTGTGAAGAACTGGCATGACGTAAAATAGGAGAATACTTGAAATACTATGTTAATAATAACATTACAAAAAGATTACAGAACAATTCGTTATCATTTTTACATTAATTTCTACAGTATGTTATTGCACGATACAGCTGAAGATTCTATTTTTTCAATCATCTTTTAAGTTATAATTACGACGTACTCTCCCAGGTTTACTGAGTTTTTTCTTACGGTAATCTGGAATATCTTCTTTTGTCTTATGGCTGGAAAAAAATAATTATCCGGCTTAGGTGGCTCAAAAGGCCCTGTTTGACAGCAAAGACGGTTTCTAACTTTATCACATACTTCGCTGAAACAAATACGTAATTGCAGCTGAAAAATCTAGTGATCATACATATGTATAAAAAACTCGAAAGTGTAGGCCACACTTTCTTATGATAACAAACTTGACAAGTTTAAATTTTTGCAAAAACAATAAATGAAGTGCATGTTTATTGGGCGATTTTGTTTTAAATATGATGAAACGCGTACAAAGAAATACGATAATTTAAACGTTATTTCAACTACGCCGTCGTGTATAATTAACGTGTGTGACGTCGGCGTTTGTATGAACGCAAAACTATTACCTCAATTTAGGTTCTCTTTGTTTTTACGCAAAAAGTAACCCGAAGACACCCATTTTTTATTTCACATTTCGAAATTTTAAACATCTGACAATAACATATTAAAAAATAACGAAAGTTCACCGTCTGCTTTTACACTTATATAACGTTAAAAACAGTAGGGGTACGCAAAAAACGGTGCAAAAAAGGCTCGCGTTACGTAGATTATTATGATATTTCAAGAACATAGAATGTCTCAATTCAAAGATTTTACCCAATTCTTATAAAACTTGTATTGGTGCATGTTCAGTGCAAGTTTTGTATCATTTCTGCGCTAACTTTATAGTTAAATCTCTACGTTTAATGAAAAACGGAGGAAATTCGGGTGCATTCATAGATGGCGCTGTTTTTAAATATCCGTCGTCGGCAAGTGAAAATATTTTGCATATTTCAATAAAGCGATCCTCACACATTATTCTGACCAAATTTCATAAGATTTGTTCAAAATTTAATATTTGACGTCAAAAACTGGGTGAGCAACGTGTCCATCCACCTTAAATCCCGTTGATCATAATCAAGAAAACGATTAACCTTTTGCCTATAATGACCTACATTTTATGATTATGCAATTTTAGATGTTATCTCTCCATACACCCCGATTATTGCATTAATAAAACGTTTACCATACAAATCTTCTCCAGCACTGGCAGCGACGACTGCAGATGAATTTGTTTGATGCATGTCGTAAAACTTGCACATGTTAGACGTTTTTATAAAGCTGAAAGCAAGACAAGCAATCCGATGAAGACACATGGTTCCACAAGATATTACAGACGGTGTAACTCGAGTCGAAAATGGCGATTACATCGTTCTGCCAGACACTCCAGTATATTTGATAACTGCACCACACGTGTTTGTGTTTTTGAAAAAGAGAATAAATGCCAATAAATTTAAGTCTACGACTTTCATATTTTCCTTCTGCTATGTCCAACTCACTGATGTAAGTGTTGACAATCCCCATTTATTCCACAAATCACTGAATGCCTTATTACCTTATTTCTATAAAATCTAATTAACACGATTAATTGAAATTATCGCATCGCAGATTCTATTAAGGAACTTTCTCTTGTAAAAATTGTGAATCGTCTTGCTGTTTAATAATTGATAAATAATCATAGACGTCGGTGATTTATAAACCGTTTATACTAAGAAATTTCAACATGTAAATGGTTTAACGATAAAAAAATAGCCAATATCTTTTACGAAATATAGATGAACGTTTTAAAAAAAAACATTTGACTTATTTGACACATGTGATTATAAAATTATAAAAAAAAAAGGAACTTTGAACGACACTGACAAGCACAAATATGAAAATATTGCAGGCACGATATGATTGAACCTGTTTATTTAAGGATTGAACCGATGGTTTTTATTTGGGTTCATATGGAAAACAGTCGGGTTCTATATGGTGTGTGAAGCCCAGAGAATTTGTAATATTACGGCTTTTTGAATGGCTGTTGGAGCAGCCACGTTGACGACAAAGTGAAAGACAGCTCCACAGCAACTCGTGGCAAAACGTGCGATCTTTACATCATTTGAGTAGTGATCTTGCACATACTCTGTAGCAATTATAAACTGGTCCATAAACATTAGTACGAAGAAAATGAGAAGAAACATATTCTCAATCATTCAGACGCTCTGATTTCGCAAAGGCGATCAGTACGTCTGAAGATATTGTTCGTTAAAAAACAGACACTTAAAAACGAGGCTCGTAATTAGGATATTACTATGGAACGCCGTTGTTATATCCTGAAAACGGTTTTTTAGACTGTCGCCCTGTCGGAAATCAAAAAGACACATCCTACGGCGACACGCACTTTTTAACTGTATTATTGCGCCCACAGGCGTGTTCAAGTAAGCTGGGTTCTGCGGTTACCACGAGATCTGATGAAAAGTTTATACAGACGTTGCAAGCACAATAGTTACCTAATTGCAACCTTAGAAATATTTAGAATGAAATCATTTCAATAAGAAGATCATATTTTTTCTAAAAAATTGGACCGTTTTGGATCAAAATTACGTCTGAAGTGAAAAACTTTGCCCTTCAACCATTTTCTTTTGTATTTCTTAAGATAACTTCAAAATTCTTTGGCATACCCTCATGGCGACCTTAAAAACATTTTACAGTGAAATCACTTAGATAAAATTTAAAAAATAAATTCTGTAAAATTCCCAAATACGAAAAGACAAAAGTGTTAAGACAATTTAGAACAGTAAAGAAAAATAGTTAAAGCTTGAAAATCCCTAAAATCCTATTTGCACTCAAACACAAAAACGAAGCATCGCCAAACAAAAACAGTTCCAATACCCACATGATCAAAATGATCAGGCAATATATAAGATCCTTTAAAAGAACGTTTAATTATGAAGAGAGATATCAACATTTTTGTTCATTCTTTCAAACTGAACCAAGGATTTTGGCAGAATTCGAAAAAAAGTTATGTGGGGATTCCCTGTGGCAGAATTTAGGGAATTTTGTTTTAGGTCAAACTTTTTTCTTTACTGTTCTAACTTTTCTTAACGTATAAAAAATAAACATACATTAATAAGATTTATTAATGCAAAGTTTGATGGAACTGCATTTCTTCCTTTCTTAATCAATCACAGTACGATGACAACTGCCATAGCATATAACGTCCTTTGCTTTATAAACCATATACCTGATTTTTTAGCTCGATATCATATTACCCTAATTTCACTTTGCCCACTGTGTGGAAGAAATACGGTAAAAGCACTGTTAACTAATTTCATTTGAAATCGCGATTGATTTTGGATTTGTTTACCATACAAAAGCGCCACCTGTCGGTCAGAATATTTATATAGCGATATCTCTAGACTTTCGTCAGAGCAGTGTGACCCTAATCAATGACAGAACGTCTAGATGACCTAGACTAGAAGAAACATGGATTTGTAAAATATTTGAAATTGTATACATGGATAAAGAACACCATACTATTAGGCAATTAAGTTTTTCAGGCCGAAATCAGAAGTTACATTTGTTAACGAATAAAATGATTGATAAAAGTATCAACCGAGTTTGTATATCCGAAATGAAGTCACACAATTGATACTGCACATGCGTATTCAAATGTGAAGAAATGGGGGAATTAGTAGAATAGTGTACATGTGTACATTTATTTAAGGAATATGCTATCCTTACAACTGCTGACAGTTTGTTGGCAATATTGCCCCGTTTGTTAAAGGGCCGTCTACAATCATCATTGCACGTTCATCAATAAAAAGAAAATAATCAAAACATCAGTAAATGCAAAACAACGTTCCATACATTTTGCACAAATTTATATAACTAACGTGTCTTTATTTTGCATAATGGTAAGACACGTTAGAAAAATAAAGATTTATAACTAGATCTCAAAATAACATAAACTTATATTTACATAAGTTCACAAAGAATGCGGTCCTACCGATATACAGAGTTATCTCAATATTCTGTCCTAAGTTAAGTCCCTTTACAACGCGCACCTGTTACTTGGTAGTTCCGGACTGAGATTGACAATTAAAACAGACATGCAGTAGTCATCCGTGGTCCTTTCAAATACGTTTAAATAGGGTCAGGTCGGTCGGGGATCAGCATTATGCATAAAAAACGTTTGATTATTACATACTGAATGGAAAAATATATAGTTTTTATAGAGCAGAGCATAATATTTCTCTTCTAACCGTTTTCATACGTCGGATAGATTTGTGTTTAACGTCTTTATGCTCGACCCTTCTGTAACTTAAAAAGAAAAGGGAGAAAAACCTAAGAAAAATGAAGTAAAATTTATTATAAATGATATACGTTTGACGCCCGCAAATAAAACGCCCTTTCCCTTTTATGCATGTTCTTTCATGCCCATGAAACATTTTTTGAAGGAATTTAAAAGTTTTTTTAAATAACAGCCCTTTTCTACAAATTAAATGCATCCCATTTGGATCCCATACAGATTTTTGTCATGTTCGTATTGACATATTTTCAATATACTGCTCTTTTTTCAAAAAATGTTCTTTCTTATTCTTAAACCATTTAAAACATATTCAAACAAGGTTTTGTAATGTTTTCTCGTTTTTTATCTTCGTTTTTTTTTAATTTTGTTTAGTTTATTTAGTTTCATAATACATTTTAACTCATAAAATAAATATATTTTTGTTAAACTTTTCCGAGGGTTATTTTGATTTCGTTCAGTTCGGAGCACTTTAAGTTTCCAAAACCAAATAAACAATTCTCGAGTCTCAAACAACACTGGTCCTGCATCAGCGATCTCAATTACCCAGTTGATTCGAGTCCAGTGTCCCTCCTAAGCATGTCGACGTATGTCAGTTTCTAGGTCCCCCTGCTTGCCTTTCCCTAAATAGGTTCCAACAACACCAGGTCGCTTGCTTCAAGCTCGTTGTGTTGGATACAGTGGCCTGCCAGTTCGAGTCTCCTTTTCCTGATCTTGTCCGTCACATTTGGTAGCTTGCCATAAAGGACCTCATTCCTGACTTGGTCTCTCCATGACACGTTCATTGCCATTCTTAGCATGCGGGTGTAGCATCCATTTATGCTGGTTTTTTCTTTTGTACATAGTCAGTGTCCATGCCTCGCAGCCATAAAGGAGTATAGCCTCTACTGTCGCAAGAAATAGACTCTTTTTGAGCTTTTGGCTCGTGGATGATTTCCAGACTTTTTTCAAAGAATGAAGTTCTCGACATGCCGGGGCTGTCTAACTTTGATGTCATTTTCTGTTGATCCTATGTAGGAACCCAAATACAATTCTTAAAGTCCTCGGTTAAGGTCACCGACCCATCCAGGCGTTTTACCACTAAGGTCTATGTTGAAGGCTATATACCTCTGTCTCCTTCGGATTGAGCCTTAGTCCCACTTTCCTGCATTCGCTCTCAACTCTCTGCAGTAGTTCCTGGGCTTGGTCCGCAAGATTGGAATCCAGAGCAATGTCATCTGCACAATCAAAGTCTGTCTTCACGACTGGACCGACTCTTCTACTTTTCCGCGGTGTGACAGTGAAAGCAAGCTGCTCTTCCCTCCCTTCCGATGCTCTCCTGAGAGCATAGTCTAGAGCAATAATGAAGAGGTAGGGGCCAGAGTATCTCCCTGTTACAAGCCTGCTTGTATCGGAAATGGTTTAGTCTCTCCATCTGGTGTCAGGACTTTGGCAGTTGTGTTTGCATATGTTGCACTCATTGCACGCACTATTGGTCCTGTAATTCCATAAGCATCTAGGATCCTCATTATCTAAGCCTTCTTGATGTAAATGAATGTTATGACAGCTCTTAACACCTTCAATCATACGCCTTAGTGCTAGGACCTGTAGCACAGTTGTTTTTCGCTGCTTGAAGCCATTCTGATTGGTCCTGAAAAGAGGATCTATTACAGGGCGAATCCTGTTCAGAAGAATTCTGTTGTACACTTTTGCTACCTCTGAACTGAGGCTAATTCCCCTGTAATTGTCTGTCATGGTAAGGTCCCTTGACTTAGGGATTGGCACTATGTTGGAGGTTGTCCACTGTGCTGGTAATTCATGACCAGTGTAGGCCTTGTTGATTATGTTCAGGATGAAGTCATCAATTGGTACCCATTTTAGAACTTCAGGCACTATTCCATCTTCTCCACAGCTCTTTCCTGCTTAAAGTTCGCGTTCGCGACCCAGCCTAGGTCAACTGGTGGTTCGAACCCAGATTACCGTATTTTCCCGCTTATAAGGCGATCCGCTTATAAGACGGGACCCCTACTTTGCCGCCAAAATCTGAGTTTTTTGTATAGACCCGTTTATAAGACGGGGTGAAATTTCAGTGAGTTCAGACCCGAAATTTTTGAATTTCGCAAAAAAAAATCGGCGAAATTTTCGGCAAATGTAACATTTTCGAAGCTACGTAACTGGAACATATCCTAATAAGAGTGAATTTAGACCCAAAAAATCGGCAATTTTTTTCAGTAAATTTAAGTTTTTCGAGGCTTCGTAATTGGAAAACATTCTAATAAGTGTGAATTTCGCAAAAAAAAATCGGCGAAAAATCGGCAATTTTTCGGGAAAATTTAATATTTTTCGAAGTTCCGTCATTGGAACATTTCCTAATAAGTGTGAATTTCGAAAAATATCGGCAATATTTTCGGTAAAATTAATATTTCGAAGCTCTGTCATTAACATATCCTAATTACTGTGAATTTCTCAAAAAAAATCTGAGAAAAATCGGCAATATTTTCGGCAAGTGCAATATTTTCGAAGCTCCGTCATTGATACATATTCTAATAAGTGTTTATCTCGTAAAAAAAATCGGCAAATTTTTTGGTAAACTTGATATCTTTAACGCTCAGTCATTGGAACACATCCTAAAATGTTTTTTAGATCTTTCTCTATCGTGACATCCTCTAAGATTATTGATGATTGTGTATCACCACTGCACATTTAACTGTTAATTTCAGTCTTTGCCTGTATGCAAGCTTTTGACACTCGAATATTATTCTATTGTCCAGATGTTAGATTCAATTAAACTTTGTCAAAGGCGAATAGCAAGAACAATCAAGCCTCGGGCAAACAAACTGTATCCTGTCATTTCAATTCATGCAGAATTTGTGTCATATAATCTGCATTTTCGAGTTTGCAAGAGGTGTTGACAGCAATGTTTGTTAATCAATTTACAATAACTGGTGACAGATTCAAACAATACAGCCTTAGGCAATTATTAGGGCTGTGACAATTTTCTTAAAACTGAAAAGCAGTGGGAAAATTTAAGATTATAACAATATGCAAACTGGCTAAAATATTCAATTAGCATTATTACTCTGGCCAACATGAACAGTGAACTATGCCAATTATATTATAATAAATAATAGTCCTTACAACAAACATTGCTTATATCAACATCGAGTGCTTTCCATAATAATTTCCAAATTATATCTTCAATATGAAAAAGATTTATAAAATTTTTATTACTAAACCAAGAAAAAAATCGGTCAAACTTATATTACAAATGCTCGTCGAAAATTAATAACCGAAAAATTACCGATAGATAATGGCCAGATTTAAAAAATCGTATGTTTTTATAAGAAACTTTAAAAAGTACCTGCCAAAAAACGAAATCTTCTTGTAGATCGCGCTTATAAGACGGGTCCCCTACTTTTAAGGCTATTTTCCAAGGAAAAACCCCCGTCTTATAAGCGGGAAAATACGGTAATGCGGCAACCAGAACTTAATCCAGGAAAACCCAGCTAAATTAACATCGGCAACATTTGCACCTATGAAAATCAAGCCGGATAACGAATTAATTATCTTATATTTGAAACAGTCACGCCCTCGCCCGCAGCACCGCCATTGTGTTGCTTAAAAATAGTGCGAAGATAAAACATCTTCGCGAAAACAGCAGACCTCTTCTGGTTTGACATAATAAAACTTCAACAAAATAAAAAATAATCACGAAGAACATAGCTGAACTCTTCAAACTTCAACGAGAATTTCCCAAACATCCTACGCAATCTTCCTAAGCTACGTAGAAGCTGTATCTGCGGGATTTTGTATTGCAGGAATCGGTGAGCGCAGCTATTCCGATTTCCTTACATTATATACCCAATACACTGATACAAAGAAACATGCATCTTAGGTTCCTGTAAAATATAATAAAACTTATTTAAATAATACTGTATATAAATTACACTTCTTCATTTCTGAATCTCAATTTTTGCCGAAAATAATAAATCACATACTCATATACCGTGAGAATGAACACGGAACAGCCAACAGATGTCTTCAACATATTCGACAAAATCAGCATAGACTCTAACACAGCCGTTATCAATGAAAGAAACTGCTGAAGTACATACATGCGCAGTGAAACCGTCAAAAATCAGCATTGCTGGAAATTTAAGTTTGAAAGAGACACCTGGTGAGAATTCTTAATTCTAGACAGATAAGATAACACTCGACTCTACCTGTATTTAGGCCGTAGGGTATTGTAGATGCAGCCTTTCATGTTAAAAGATTGGTCAACAAAGTAACTGTTGTAACTTTTTTAATATATGTTAAATAAGGATATTCTTATATAGTCTCTGCAAAAGTTTTATTGAGTTGTTTAGGAAAACTATTTACTGCAATAATAAACAATAGACTTACTACATTTAGTGATGAGTTTAATATTATTAAAAATAATCAAGCTGGTTTTCGAAAAAATCATTCGACTATCGACAATTTGTTCGTAATACAAAGTCTTATTGAACTCCTTAAAATACAAAAGAAAAAATTATTTTGTGCATTTATTGATTTCAAACAAGCTTTTGATACTGTATGGAGGCAAGGCCTTTGGTACAAACTAATTCAAAATAATATAAGTGGTAAATGCTTCAATGTAATTAAAAACATGTATGAAAATATAAAATCTTGTGTTAAAACAAATAGTGGTGTAACACCTTTTTTCCCAAGTCTAACTGGCGTCCGCCAAGGCGAAAATCTTTCCCCAATTCTCTTTTCACTGTACCTTAATGACTTGGAAACATTTTTTAGTGATAAGGGTGCAAATGGTATATTATTTAATATTCACCAAGATCAAGTCCAGGTATATCTCAAACTGTTTGTTATATTATATGCTGATGATACAGTTTTACTAAGCAATACTGCGGAAGATTTACAAAATAATCTGAAATATTTTGAAAATTATTGCAAAGAATGGAAACTCTGTGTGAATATCAACAAAACTAAAATTGTAATTTTCGGATCACGATTACGTAATTATAATGTAAGTTTCACATACAATGGAGAAATTTTAGAAATTGTAAATGAATATAAATACTTAGGCATTTACCTATCACGAACTGGAAACTACTACAAGGCAAAAATACATATAGCAAGTCAAGCAAATAAAGCAATGTTTATGCTTCTCAAAAAAATACGAGCACTAGATTTACCATATGATATCCAAGTCGAGTTATTCTCAAAAACTATTAAACCTATCCTACTTTATGGTAGTGAATTATGGGGCTTTGGCAATCTATACAATCTAGAAAAAGTTCAGCTTAATTTTTTCAAAAATATACTTCATTTAAAAAAGTCGACACCTTCTCATATGATATATGGAGAACTTGGAATAATACCTTTACAAGAAGAAGCGAAAATTAGAATGATATCTTTTTGGAGCAGAGTATCAGATCAAACCCAAAATAAATTATCAAACAAAGTTTATTCAGTTATACTTTCACTACAAAACCAAGGTTTATTACATTCAAGTTGGCTAGACTATATCAGAAGCATAATTCAGAGAAATGGGTTCCAAAATGTATGGCTTAATCAAACTACCATAAACAAAAAATGGTTTAATCTAACATTCAAACAAAAAATTAAAGACCAGTACTTTCAAACATGGAATGACTTAATCCAAATTTCATCCAGTAGCATTAATTATAGAATAATCAAATCTGAACTCAAATTAAACCAATACTTCCAAGTCCTTTCAAATCATTATAGCAGAATACTAACCAAATACAGAACAAGAAATCATAGATTACCTATTGAAGTCGGCAGGTGGCACAACACACCTTTATATAACAGAATATGTCCATACTGTCAGAACAGCTCGTGTATTGGTGATGAAATACACTTTGTACTGGAATGTAATCATTTTGAACAATATCGAAAAAGGCTAATTAAACCATATTATTATAAACGACCCAACACATTAAAATTTAGTCAATTATTCAACTCCACAAATAAGAGGGAATTAACTAACCTGGCAAAGTTTGTTGAAATAATCATAAATCATTTCAAAACATAACCGCTCTTCCAAACTGAATTAAACTCAAAAATTAAAACAGTACATGTACTAAATGTTTCACTTTAATTTTAATAGGGTCTTTGTCATTGTTTATTACCGATATTATTATGATGTATTGTGTTTCTGACTATTTTCTTAACACTCTGCTGCCTTTGTAAACTTATTGCATTTAATTGTTTCTGCTGTTGTTGCTGCTTGGTTTTTTTTACTCTTTTCTTTTATCAAAGGTAAAGAGAGAAGGACCAATCATGTACAACATATATATTTGCCAACACACAATATACTTATAAATCCTTATGTGTATGTCTAACCATGTATGTGCCCTTATTAACACAAGGGCTAAAATATTTGTGCAATGGTTGTCTTGCATTTAGCTTTCGGGCAAGGCTGACCATATATTCATACATATAAAACTTATCAAATTAAATGTACCTTCTCCTAATACTCATGGATATGATGCATGTATATATTTTCGATAAACTGCATATAATTCTGTTGTTAAGGTTGTTGTTATTGTTTTTGTTGTTGTTGTTGTTGTTTACTACTCCACAAAGATCAATCTCTGTTAATTGTGTCGTAATATTTTATAACAAGGCAAGTACTCACCGCATGTGAAATTATCCGTGTTATAATCCTACATGTATATTCCACTACAAGTGGAATACACTTCATATATTGCTATGATTGTAGTTTTCTTTACTGTTCACATGTATGTAATGGTAATGGTCATTTAAATTCAACTTTGCTTATTTTTTTTTTATTTCTTTTTTTTTTTTTTTGTTATTGTTACTCTAACAAATTGTTACTTCATTTAGAAAATGAACTATATAAAATCTAGGATAGGCAGTATTTTGTTCTATAGAAGAATAGTAATATTGAAAATCCAGATCAGATGTTAAATGATCTGGATCTAAACTGTTATTTTGTGATTAGTAAGTAACTAATGGTAATAATTAATGAATATTCCCAATAGTGGCTAATATTAAACAGTATAAGTGTCATATCTTCATATGTCAATTGTTGTTAAATTTTAGTGTTGATTATTTTCTTTTTATATAAATATCAAACATGATTGTATCCTTTAAATGTGTGGAAGAGTATAAGATAAGTTCTGGGTCAAATCAGGGGATGTAACCAGGTCATAATCTTTAAATTAATAAAAGCAGAGTTATCACTGCTATAAATAGGCTGGACAAATACTGAACTAAAATATACCTGTTTCTATTTTTATCTTTATTGAAAGTCTCATTGCAAACTGAACATCATCAATTATTGAATACATGGTCTGCTGTCCAAATTCATCACCGTCACTGAAAGACAAATTATATTCCACAAAGAATCGAATTCATATTAAATCAAAACTATGTGTAACAATATAAAAAAACTATCTGAATGAAATTATCTTTTACTCTTCAAAAATCTATTTTCCATTTTGAATTCAGGATGAATTGCTATGCATTATGCTACACTTATGCAAACTTAATAAGTTCGAAGATTTTAACTGTCTAATTATAATCATGAATGTAGGTTTATTGTAATATATATAATCCAATTAGATACTTGTTAAATGTTCTATTAGAATATTGATTAATCGTGAACCAATTAACCTACAAAAATCGAAGAGCTATATAAATTTACTTATCTGACGCGCAACATCTCGGAATTAGGCCAAAGTCTGCAATCCGTGAAAACTGTATTCTGACGTAAACCTGGCAGTGTAGGTACATAAACATAGCCTTAAAAGTGGTAATCTGTGGCTAATCAAACATATTCTGTTAAACTTTCCAAACAAACAACACATATTTATAAATTAAGAATGTTATTTGCTGATATATTTCAATAAAAACAAACACGTGTTTCAAAACCGGAAATAAACAATACCATGTGCTCACACGCCTAAATAATTAAAAATTCGGGACCCGGAATCCGGTATGTACCGGAATGTCAATTAACCTATTAACCTATTCGATTATTATTATTATTATTATTATTATTATTATTATTATGTAATTTACAATACTAAATTTATAGATTATTTAGATCCGCAATTTATTTGATTGAGTTCTTTACCTATGTGGACTATGTTTGTTTTTTTTTTGTTGTTTTTTTTTTGTTGTTTTTTTTTTTGTTTTGTTTTTTTTTGTTGTTGTTGATGTTGTTTTTTATGAGTACAGGTATATATGTGTCCATCTGCCATTGTTAAAGGCAAAAAACAAAACAAACAAACTGTATTCTTTAATTCTTTATGCAGAAAAAATGATTTTTTTTTTTGTGAACTGTTATATTTTTACTTTTTGTTAAAATATTTGTTGTCCTCTTTTTTGAACAGGGCCATTACCACGTTGACTGTAAATATTGTTAATAATTATGTGTTCTCATGTTTATGTGTATATACATACTGAGAAAATTGTAAATAAACTTGGAACTTGGAACCGGATTATAACTTTAATATATTTTGATATATTTTTTTTATATTTTTCCGCTGTCATTTCAATGACGACCGAAGACGACCCTTAATATGCTCTCAATTAATGCAAAATAAACCACACTCGTAAATGGCAAGTATTTTCTCATGAAGGAGTTTAAGAAGTGGTTCTGAACAAAGGTAAGTTGGTCATGAACAAAGAAATATGCCAATTTAGATAGCTGTACGGCATCACAACTCATCGTACTGTAAGTTCAGAAAACCAGCGAAGCGGCTTTGCTTAGTGCTTTCTTTCATGCGAAAACAAAAACCTCAGTCCCATTACTCTCATATCCAGTGCGGTATTTAAGGATATGTCACACGCAGACAAACTATATTATGTATGGAAGCCTGAAAATTATATGCTTTAATGGTGTAAAAGCTTAAAATCGGCGGACTGTGTAGGAGAATTTATCGAGCGTTGCGTTCAAAGTTTTTTTGTGCTCGAGAGAACAACAGGCGCATTGAACATGTGAAGGAGTGCAAATGCTGGTTATCAGTTATATAGCCCCTTGAAGCCCGTTGAGCAGACGATACTTATTTTTGTGTAAGTATTGAGTTTCGCTCAACCCGGGGCTAGACGGAGAGACTAGAATTATACATTTCCATTACTCCTCGTGAACTTGCAGCCATTACTCCTCGTGAACTTGCAGAATTGAAACAGCCTGCAATATTTTGAGTTTTATCTTGTTCGAAGGGTTTCGAAGTTCATTTTATTTAATGTTAACGCCATTTTGTGTTCGTAGCAATGTTTTGCTAACTATAGGCTCTGGTTTAGTTAGGAAAAATCCGGAGAAATTACCATGCAGCCATGCATATTCAGTGTGATGCAAGAGCTTTGATTAAGTCCGCCGCATTAATATAATTCGTGTGTGACATCGCTGATATTTTCCTCACTGCATTATACACGCTTCTTACCAAAACGACCACTAGGTCATGTTGGTGAAGGAGGTCATGAATTAAGCTCTATTTTAATCAAAGCGCTGAAAGCGTTGAAATACTGGCGCGCTGTTTGAATCGAACATGCCCTGCACAGATATCATTACTGTAAACATATGAAACTATGTGTGATTTTTTCGTTAAACTTTGTGACAGTTACTATCATCAACATTAGCAAATAATTCTGTATATTCAGGGATTTCAATAGATGCAGGTACTTGTATTTTGATGCAAGGAAATTAGGTTTTCCACTTTTTTTCACCTGAATCTTAGGCGGGGGTCTTTTTGATGCAGAAGCGTATGATTAGTGGTTAAATTTTGCTAGAATAACGATGATCAGGCTCCGCCACAACTGAGTATTGTCAACAATGAAATGCACAAGGCTCACGTACATTAAGAGACTGAAACAGTTACAATCTTAATTTTTACGTCGATCGCAACAATGCATTAACAAAAATATTCGCCAACTTACTGACGGTCTCCCCAGGATTTTTGGAAGGGTTGTCGCTGGATATTTCGTGGATATAAGCTCGCGAAACTTTATTTTTTAACTATCATTTTATACAATTTTATATTTGTACCAAAGTTTACTGCAAAAACTGTATATAGTACATAGATGGTTTTTTTATCTCTTTAGAGCCAAGAAAGGTACAAAGTTAAAAAAACATAAATAATGTGAAACAATGTGTAAACAGTATGTCAACATGTGTTTTAATAACATAAACTGATCTGATCTCATCAAGTTACAATGTCAACTATATACCTTCATTGTCCAAGATATCTCAAACATATCAAACTCAGTGTTTCATTACAACTGACAGAATTAGGATTAAACTTTCAGAAGCCTCTTTTTTCTTGGCCCAAGCGCTGACTGCCTTATTATAATCAAACTTCAGTACATCAGGACCTTCCATGGATATCATTAACAATGAATTTAATGTTGAATTGTTAAGCCTGCTTCTAAGCTTAGTCTTCACTCTTGATAAGGTGGAAAAAACCCACTCACAATCTGAAATTAAATTAATTTACGATACCAGTAAACATATAGATAGCTTCACATATATAAAAATAATATCATAATAGGTATTCAGTTAACACAAACAGGTATAATAAATTATGTAGTGCACCCCAAGAACCTGGTTTAAACCCCTAGTAGCAAATTATTTTGCTACTGACTGTTCCGAGGCGCTAACCCATACGGTTCCCCTTTTTTGTTAAACAATCAACAAACAAATCATTTATTTTCCTCTCTTCTTTTTGCTGCAGGGGAGGCTGTGTTTTATGAGTGTGGCGATTCCTGATATGCATATTTCCCTTTTTATATATAGTAGCATGAAATTGAGTTATTTTATTTATTTAATGCAAGTCACAAGGCTAAGTAAATATATATAAAAAAAAACATTGCCAACTTCTTGCAACCAGAAGTAGACTTTCTTCCACTTAGGATCGACACCTGACTGGATCGAACTGGCTGTTCGAGGTAGCCGGCGTTGATTCAGTGTCTCGGCATGTTGGGGTACCGCGTCCGGCGTCGGAGTAATTTCACGACGTGAAGGGGTACTTGGCGTCGTAAGAGTCGCTCTTGAAGGGCTATCCGGAAATGATCTCGATCTCATTTCTAGAATTTTGAAGTTCAGAATGCCCGATGGAGTTGGCATCAGCCTCACAAGGCCGGTTTCTCTTGAAATAAGATAGAATTGACGAGTCGTCGTTCTTTCGCGCATGCATACTTGAAAATGTGTCCGACGAAAATGAACTGATCGTTACGATGATAGCGCAGTAAAATGCCACAGAATGTATTTCTTTTGCAATTGAAGTTCTAAATGCAACTTGCCAATAGATTTGTTTAAAACAAATCCATTATCGCACAATTATTTTCATACATGTATACAGTACAATTTTCGAAGTGTTTGTATTCTAATCACAGAACTAAGAATAACCAAATAATTACTCATGATCGCATCTCATTAAAATCATTGAACATTATGTTAAACACACCGGGTTCCGCTATTAATTGAGAATATCACGAGTCAACAGAGCCAAAATAAGATCAAACGACACCGACAGACTTGCGAATTCACCACGTGGAGAGGCGGAGTTATCCAGCTGATAGTAAAGAAATCGATTGTGATTGGTCAAATCGCCCATTGCTTAACCTTGAATGAGGTGTGTATTGAAAAGCGACCTGTGTTTACAATGCAAGAAACAGAAAACTATGACATGTCGATTTTGAATAAACGGATGTCGGCGAATTTAACACTTGTTGGAAATAGATCAAAACTTGTTAACGGTTGTCTGGGGAGAACACTGGGACCCGGCCCGGTCCTTGTTAGCCGAGCAAAATCTCAATCCACAACTACTCCAACCTAACCAAAATGGCAACCCACGCTATCTCCCGCTTGTCACGTGACTGATTTGTTTTTAATCGTTCTTTTAATATCCTTTCATAGTTGTTCGAATCACAACATTAAATTGTTTTCTTGTTTTTATTTGTAGAATTATCTTTCAAAGTTCGCATTCCTTCTCGAAATATTTGTATTTTCTTAAAATGCACTACTTTTTATGCCACATAACTACGAAATCTTTCAGGCGTAACTAAACTACTCATTCATATCCAGTTGCTTGTTCACTGCCGTAGCTGGTCATGATTTCACTCTACATTGTTCGATGGAATTTTTGGCATGGATGCTCCAAAATTACACGGAAACTTACTACCAATCACTCAGAATTCGTGGAATGGTGTGCTGCATTGTGCTTCACACTTGTGCAGAACATTTCGGCCTGCTCTCGCGGTGACCACTTACTTGATACGCTCTCGTGGTTGCAATGATACACTCGAAGTTAAGGACTGCGCGTCGCAGAGTTCACAGCATCGTTAGTTAATACTGGCGCATGCGCGCCAGTATAAAAAGTAGTTTTATAATTGTTATTTATGGAAGCATATTTGCGTCACAACTTAACCGTAAAAAATAACGTGAAAAAAATGGAGGATTTCGCAAAAAAAGTTTGGGTTTTTTTCGCGAAAACAGATAAATTACACACGAAAGAAATTAACACGAATTTATTCCTGATAATGCTCTAAATTGCCTCAACGTAAAGATAAAGTATCCATGAAAATAATGGAGGATTTTACGAAAACAGATTTTTTTTCTCGAAAACAGATAACTTTTTTTCGCGAAAACATCCATTATTTTCACGTTATTTTATATGGGTTAAGTGGTGGCACAAATATGCTTCCATAATTTTTAGATAACTGGCATCTTTCGTGGAATTGTTACGCTTTCATGAAAAGTTATCTGTTTTTCGTTTCACGAAATCTGATTTCGTGAAATCTTCCATTATTTTCATGCAAAAATATCTTTCGTGAAATTTTTAAAATTTCGTGAAAAGTTATGTGTTTTCGTGAAATCCTCCATCATTTACTTGTAAACTTTATCTTTATGATGTGGACGTTTAGAGCACTAACAGAAATAAATTCGTGTTACCATAATTTTTTTTGTCGTAAAAATATGGATGTTTTCGCGAAAAAAAACTTTTTTTGCGAAATCCTCCATTATTTTCACGTTATTTTATGTGGTTAAGTTGTGGCACAAATATGCTTCCATAGTTATTCGATACTAATTTTAACAGTACATTGTAAATATTATTGTAGCATTCAACTGCTTACGACGAGTGTCAATACAATATCTCATCAGTTAATATAAAATGTTATATGCATATCAGGAATTACCACATGCAGAAGTCACAGCCTCTCTACACAGCGAAAAATAAGACACAAGAGAGGTCATGGTTTATAAAATGATCAATTTTAAAAACAGACACCACAAACAATTGACAAAAATGAGGTTTTACCGCCTTGAAACGGTAAGTGGCAAAAATTTTTGCCATTTAGGGTTTAAAACAGTCTAGGGTGCACCAACCTCACACATGCCCCATAACGTCTTTTCTATACCCATGGATAAACGAAAGAAATAAGGATAATAGGCATTACTTCACGCAAAAATTGAATTAAGAATTCCATTTTGTTTTTTCACAGATAAACGGAATGTATGTTGCGACACAGTCAGGGTGAGCATTCCACAGCCATCCAGATGTTTGTATGTAATCAACGCATCTTATTGTTGCTTCAGGGGTCCCCGGCATCCAACCAGTAAAAAGACAACGGACTACCGTTCGTCCAGCGGTACTCGTTGACGGAACTGTTACATCTTGCTCCAATCCAGAAATACTCTTCCGACATACCTGAAACGATTTTTTTCTTCTTAAAATATACTATTAATATATAATAGGATAAACTATCAGATAATGATTTAAACATTGTAAATGCACGAAAATGATATTTACCAAAGACAACAATTGTAAGCCTGATTATGGGCAGAAATCAAAAACATGGAAACTACCACCAGCATCACAAATGTTAGCAAAGGTTAAGGTGCAGAAACCCCATCAAAGCCGTTTTTTTTAGTTTTTGTTTGTCTTCTATGATATATAGTTCAAAGATATTTTGATAAGAAACTACAAGAATATGACTAAAAACCAGGATAGTGAAAAAATATACACAGCGCTGACCACCCATTTTATTGTTTTGAGAAAAAATCTGGCTGACGCTGTCCGAAAGGGCAAAGTCAAAAGTGACCGCAATGCCTTAATTTGGATAATCTTTAGTGAGGAACTATATCTTGATAAATGGCGAAGAGGACTTCTAGCAATGAATCTCATCAAATCAAAGTCCTCTTGACCTTTCTGTTTGTGATTAAATATCCGCCTGGACACTAAAGCAATAAGAATACTGCTTAAAACTGAATATGTGTTTTAGAAATAAATCAGCCTTCACACAAAGAGCATCGTTACAAAGTTGTAAGAGAACATGATGGTCACCTAGCGGGCAGGTTTTCGCCAATCTATTAGAAGTTCTTAGAACTAAACTAAAATATCTGTAAAATAACTGGAAACCTAAAAAAACTATTATGCCAACTGGAATACAAACTACAAACATCGCAGGTCATTTTTGATCATACTTTAGCGGTTGTCCCTTCTATCATGCAGATATATCTTTAATCGTCTAGTTAAATTGATAAATCGTAGTAAGTTATAAAGAGTTTGATATTCTTTTAAATTCCATAGATATAGTCTCAGTCGCAGTTTCTTCCAGTAAAACAATAACATGTAAGTGTTCAGCGGTATTCATCTTTGTCAAAGTGAACTTGAAGAGAAAGTGATACCCAGTGCATGCAGTGTGGAGTGACAAAACATCTCAAACCTTTAAATTGAACTGTGGACAGTCAACATGACTTTGTTTTATGTGAAATTATTATTGTACATGTATTTCTGCTTTCATCTTTTGAGAATTCCGAATCTCGGCCAAATTAAATAAACATCGGTATTTTTGTTTATAGATGTTTATTAAAAATAAAACAATTCACGATAAGCAATTATAATCATTTAAATCTTAATCTAAATCTGCTATATATTCAACTTAGTGAGTACTGCAAATGATATTTCTCTGTATTGCTGTTTTGAAAATCGTTATACAATCGAAACTGGTACTATGTCATTCAAAAAGAGAAATTATGATAAAAAAAATAAAAACAGAAAGATGCATATAATCAAATCTAAAATTGGTGAATGCAACGATGGTTTAGGCTGATGGATGTTAATAAGACATCGATAAAACAATTATGGATTCACAAGCAGTAGGAATTGTGCTGAACTATTCTAATTTGTAGCTCAATGAAAGGGTCATAACTGAGTAACACAAACTGTCACTTGTTGCCTTGGTTGTATTATGTGCTTCTCCTCAATAAATAACGGTTCGATTTTGCAGTTTTGTTACAGGTAGCAAATGAAAATGGACTAGTAATTGCTGACAAATAGCCAGAAGTGAATGGTCCTATATCATAATATACTGCCCATCTCCATCTCTCGAAATTGAGGAGCATTAAAATGGAAGGTAACAGAGGAAGGAATAAAAAACGGAACGTAACAGAGGAAGTTACCCGAATACAAGTTATTTTTATTAGACAATATACTAAGAGTCCATTCCTTTTAACAAATATTGTATATTTGTAAAAAAGCTGCAGAAAACTAGTCTGATTTCCGACTTCCTTTAATAGTAGCTATCAATGGCCGAGTAATCCGAAAAAAATATACAGAAATCATATTTAAAAATTGCTATAACTGATACACACAGTTCACTAGAAACATACAAATGATTAAGTTAATATGTTCAATAAATGATAAGTCTGGGTCTAACCTGAATGCATGTTTGTTCTAATGTTTGATATTTAATGATCAGCTACGTATGGAAACGCATAGGGTCCCCCCTGATAATCTAGATCGCGATAATTGTTTAAACGTCAAAAAGCCTTATTTTTAAAGAGTTCACGGGATATTTTTCCGTTTATCTGCAATATTTTATTGGGTAAACACACATATTTAACAAGAGAACATGTATATATTTGGCAAAATTTTGTGTTTTACGCAATATTTTTCGCGCAAAACTTCTTTCAATATTACGTCATCATGAACATGCTCTATAAACGTGGTGAAATGGCGGCTACATGTAGCACTATTATTTAGAATGTTGGGACAACCAATAGAGAGTTTTAAAAAAGCATAGTAGGTGATCGATAATTGAAACAAGAAGAAAAAATGAAAAAGTAAACTTGAAGAAAATTATTTTGGTCGGGAGTATTACATTTACAACTTTCCCGTGAAGAAATAAAAAGTAAAAAAATAAATAATGGAAGGTATTTTTTACAGTGATGGTGTACATGTAGCTACCAGCAACAAATATTTCTGAGGAAATGTTTGTCAGCCAGGTATCCACGCCCTAACCTCTCCCACCACTGAACTATTTTTATCTCGCGCATCAGCACTTGTTATCATTAAACAGATGCCCCTTACAACCCTTTTCCGTGCCTTAAGATTTGATTCACTAAGTTTTCTGGCTAAGTCGGGGGGCGGGGGGGGGGGGGGGGGCACTACCCACCCACCACCGAGAACCACCCAACCCTAAAGAAATGGCTTCCGATTTGACTCTAGGAGTTAAAATAATGTACTTTTTGGTAGGGAAATGTGAAACCCCACCCTGAAAAAAATTTCAGTTTGAGTGTATAAATTATCACAAAATGGAAAAAAATGTGGAGATGGGGGACATGGGGTCAGGGCAGAGCAGGGTAGACATTGGTATCTCTACCTGCCCCAAACCTGAAGAATATTTTTGTCAGTCAGGTACCCACACCTACCATCCCCACCCTTGGATAAATTTTTACTCAGCCTGTCAACTTCTTATCATTACATAGAAAACATGTGACTATATAATAATTTCAGGGGAAGTAATCTTGTTACAATGATCTGACATTCTACCATCCCATGATTAGCTTGTTCACCAATCAATTTAAGGGTGATATATTGATTCTGCTTTTCAATATTATCTCTGAACTGAAATCTATATGTGACCATGACATTTGAAGGTATGGTCATGGTTCACTTCGTCTCGCGAAGTAGAACATTTGTGGCAAGGCAATCTAAAATTCCCGTATAAATGACTGAAAAATGGTCAGGAAAGGATTTTTGTTAAAATTTTGAATTTGAAAGTCCTTTTGTGCCATGGCCTTTAAAAGTATGATCATGGTTCATACACGCGACACTCCCTCTCACCAAAGGGAACATATGTAGTAAGTTATTTTAAAATCCGCGAATAAATGACTGAAAATAGTTCGGACAAGTAAAATGAACGGACAGAATGACGGACGGAAGGACGGACGAAGAGCAAACCTAGAGTCATCCAACCCCATCCCCTCCCGATAAACCGCTAGGGGAATAAAACAATTTTGAGTCAAATCATCTAGTCATTGATATTTAATATGCTGTAAATTTGACGTTATACAACATAAAATATTGTTCTTTTCCAGAAAGTTTTGAAATGGCTGAATTAATTTCGCGAAAGACATGGAAACATATCAGCTGTTTGTGCACAATTTTTCAAATCATACAAATATGTTTTGGGATTTTCAAGAGAAAAAAGTCACAATATACGTGATATTAAGGTGTTATCACGCGTAAAAAATATCGCGATCTAAATTATCAAGGGGGACCCTATGCGTTTCCATAGGCTACGGCATTCTGATTATTGTAAGAATAAAAGTTATATGTTACATCATCGTTAGCATGAGAATATCTCCCAAAACCTGTTAAACCATAAACATTTACCTTGATTTTAGAACCGTACACAGTGCAAACGGTACTTAGTGCGAGTGATTTGAGATTTTTAAATCATAGTTAATTTGAATAAAAAGAAAACTACTTAACATCTGTTTATGCAAATTTCACAATTTTTAGACATCATTTTGTAACATTTATGCAAATTTACAAAGAAAACTCTTTAAAAATAAAGAAATTATATACAATTTATTAAACAATAGTAGCGATCGGCGTCCGACGTAAAAAACGCTACATTTTGGGATTCAACTATTCACTTCAAACAATATATGCATTACTGTATACAATATCATTTTAGACGTTAAAAGTTTATGATACGTATGAAAATGGATTAAATAGAAACGGGTCTAATGGTTCGTCATGCTCGGCAGACAATTTAGCGAAGTTACGGGTAGTTACTGTGGAATGACACATCACAACATTTTCATTACAACTCGTCAAATTTAAATGATACAAATATGAGCAATTGTTCCGAATCATTAGCGGACACACACAGACAAACTATATTCTGTCTGGAAAGCTGAAACTTTAATGCTCTAATGGTGTAAAAGCTTATAATCGGCGGACTGTGTAGGAGAAATCGAGCGTTGCGTTCTATGTTTTATTAGGTACTGGAAAAAAGCAAGTAATTTAAGGGCTTACCACATTCCTCCCCAGCACGTTCATCGATAAAAAGAAGATTATCAAAATCTCAATAACGGCAAAATGCCATTCAATGAAACTTTGCACATAAGAATGTTACTAATGTACCTTTCTTTTGCCGACAGTAAGACACGTAGAAAAGTAAAGAAAAAAGTTAGACCTAAAAATTACTTCAAATTCTATTACATAAATTCACAAAAACTAAGCAATACAAATCATAATTTGAATTTCCCGCGTGAGGATTGACAAGAAAATAGTGTGTACTTAGTAAAGAACTTTCAACTTCTAAAAGAGAAATCAATAATTGTCATCCGTTTACGCGACCAGGAAATTGAAGGTCAAACACACCTTTACTAATATCTCATAAAGTTTGCATATGTAAGTCACGAGGACACAAGATAGTGTTGTCAGTGTCATATTACTTATATGGGCATTTAAAATGATGTTTTGTGTTGTTTAGTTTTTGTGAATTTATGTAAATAGAAGTTTGGGGAATTTTTAGATCTCGCTATTTTTCTTTACTGTTCTAACGTGTCATACCATATGCAAAATAAAGATTAGTAACACTTATTTGTGCAATTTTTTTTGAACGGCATTTTGTCGTTATTGAGAATTTGATAATTTTCTTTTTATCGATGAACGTGCTGGGGAGGAGCGTGATAAGCCCTTAACAGGCAAAGAAGTGCAGAAGATTTTATTACGTTTAACACATTCTGTGTTTGTAGTACTGTTTTGCTAACAATAGGCTGTGAGTTTGCTTTGGTTTGGTATTGAGATTACCGGGCAGCCATGCCCATTCAGTGTGATGCTAGGGTTTGGAATTCGACCATATGTTTTCAATAATTACTACCTTATTTGTTTCAGGTTGTTGATGTTGTTAACATTTTTAAATTTGTATTTTGTTTTATTCCTGTATTGAATCCAAAGATTAGCATACCTGTTCTTCTCCAACTTGAAGTTTGACATTTATGAGCTTAACAACGAATGATGGACCAGCATATATGGCTCATTTCTGAGTAATTTTACACAGCGTAGTACTTTTGTTACCAGTAACAAACGTACATTGTCCAAGTAACAAAAGGTAACATGAAGGAATAATGGACCAAAGAAAAAACATTCTCGATCTCAAAAAGTTTACAGCCTTATAATATACCGCAAGTAACAAGAGGGCACAAATTGAAAATGGTCAATTTCGAATAAAAGTCAAATTGCTTATCATTTCTGTGCCCATAGGTAGCACGATTAACAAAAGGTAATCTATGGATAAGGTATCTAGAAATTGACAGTATTGCATTGCATCGCTATGAAACCAGTGCAAGACAGATTTTAAAATCAATTAAGAGTTAAAAGTTTAAATGATAGTTCAATGTATACCTCAACAATTTCAGTTCCGTAAATAAGAAGTCATGTGGCGTCATCATATATCAGGCACTGTGGTTAAACTACATTTTTATCAAATCCGCTGACCTTTTTTTACCAAGAGAAGATCGTTGGGTCGAGGATCAGAGAGTCGTTACATCTCCTTTTTTTCAAAGGTATGTTTTTTTCTTAATTTTAAAAAAATAAGTAAATATATTTTAGGCAATCATGTTATCGCATTATTATTAAAATAATAGTTATTAATCTATTTCTCTTACATTATCACAAAATCATTCATAGATTATATGCATGTTAAAAATTCTTTTGACACAAAATAATGCGGTAATCCCATGTTATTTCTATAATTGACCAAGTGAGATTTTAGTACTCTTCTTCCTTTTTTAACACATTTATTTTTGCTTTTAACATTTGAATGTGGACTTAATATACTTTTTAAACAAGAATCAACATATTCGCGATGGAATTAAGCCTAGTGGTCTTACCTCCCTTTGATCTATATTCCAGCAAAGGTGTATAACCCTCACGGTCTTGTATAGGCAGTAATGGCGTATAATCCCCCTTGATTTATCTATCTATCTTCCAGTAATGTCGAACCCCTGATGGGGACCTAGACATTTTGCGCGTCTGCTGGGAGACTGTTAGTAAAGAATAAAGATTAAGAATGGATAGGGTTTAAAAGAGCTGTAAAAAAAGAAAGTGTACTATGTTAGCTTATGGGGAGACATGTCCAACACAGCCTACAGCTTTGTTGAACTGCTCAATCGTCTTACATGAGACAATGTCTGGTGGTAGATTGTTCCAATGGAATATGGCTCGAGGGAAAAATGAGTATTTGTAATAATCAGTTGTAGCAGTAATAAGTTGATAAGCCAATGGGTGAGAATGTCTTGACTTCCTAGTCATTGGGATAAAGTTTCCAGAAATGGGAATTTCTACAAGAGAGTTGGTTATCTTATACATCATGGCGAGACGACTGTCTATGCGCCGCTGATCTAATTTGCGCCAGTGTAGGGATTCAAACATCTCTGATACACTGGAAAGTCGTCCAAAATCATTCTTGACCCATCGCGCTGCCCTGCGTTGCACTGCCTCGATCTGGTTTGTGATACTCTGTTAATGTGGGTATCCCAGGTCAAGTCTGATGTGATGTCTACCCCTAAGTATCTAGCTGAGGAGGTTGAAGCCAACTGAATACCATACAAAGAATATTTATTTTGTACCGGTGTTTTGGACCTAGTAACATGAATCACCTGGCATTTAGACGGGTTAAACTCCATATCCCAGTCATGGCTCCATTTTTCAAGTGTGCATAGGTCATTTTGGAGGACTTTTGATTGATTTTTGGATGTGAGTGTTAAGTAGATGGCTGTGTCGTCAGCAAATAGCCTTACTTTGGAGTGTATATTTTCTAATAGGTCATTTATATATGCAAGGAATAGTAGGGGCCCAAGCATCGAGCCTTGAGGAACCCCAGAGGAAACAGGAATGGAAGAAGAGCATATGCCATTTATGACAACTGATTGTTGTCTATCATCTAGAAAGGTCTTAATCCATTTAAGATTTGAACCTCGAATGCCATATTTATGGAGTTTTAGGAGAAGTTTTTCATGGCTGACCTTGTCAAAAGATTTGCTAAAGTCTAATAGGATAAGATCTGTTTGCTTTTTCTGGTAGATGGATTTAACAAGGTCATTTACAAGCATAAGGAGTTGGGCCTCGCAAGAGCGCTTTTCCCTGAAGCCATGCTGTAGTTCATAGAATAGGTTACGACTATTAAAGTATTTGGTTATAGAGGAAGAAACAATGTGCTCCAAGGTTTTGCATAAAATGCATGTCAGAGATATAGGCCTATAGTTGGCAGGGTCAGACTTTTCACCCTTCTTGTATACTGGAGAGACGTTTGCTTTTTTCCAGTCAGTTAGGATTTTACTTTAATTTAAAGATTTTTGAAAAAGAACAGTTAATATAGGAGAGAGTTCTAATGGCAAAGTTTTTAGGATTATAGGTTTTATCATGTCTGGTCCAGCTGCTTTATGGGGATTTAATTTTTTCAGGAGTTTTTCTATACCTCTTGTACTTACTGTTATGTCTGGCATCTCTGATGTTTGGTCATTTCTGTTTTCCTCTATTTTCATCTCACAGAGTGATTTAAGACTAACTGGTGTTTAAGGACTAAAGACAGATTGAAATTGATTTATGTCTTCAATCAGCAAGTCTGACTTCATAGTCCGATCTAAGTCTCAGTCTTGTATTGAAAGCAATGGGTTGAAACCAAACACATGCCATCCAATATACTAAAATCTTAAAAAAGAACCTAGTTCATGATGACTTTACTTCATGCGCTCAAGTAAGGTCAGAGTACCTACGGGTCTTTTATGTGTTTGTTAGCTTTTGCATTCATCATTGCGAGGCAGTGGATGGAGTTACATTACCAAGGCACCTTAACTAGTAAGTGTTTGTTCATAGAAAAACCTGAATGACTCGGTGGAGGGAGGGCAAGTGTGGGGTTGGTGTAGAACCTCCGGTAACATGACCGTTCCATGTGGTAATCTTCCTCAATTATGTAAATTGTTTATTTGTATTTTGAACATATGTTAAGTTTTTACTAAAATAAGATTATATTTTAAACGCATGCTAACTTTTCCTCTATCTTGGTAGTGTGGGATTATGTTTTCTGGGTTGAAGGTTAAAAAACTGAGATTGGAAACCAGTCTCAAATCTCAAGCATCTGATTGGCAGAAATGGCGACTGAGATTTGAGTCTTGTTTCCATCCTCAGTTTTATAACATTCGAAACTAAATATGACTAACCTGAAAACAAATTTTACTTGTATTATTATGCATTCGTTAAAAGGAAAAACCGGTAACAGATAAAGCTTTTTGGTAATTTTGGAAAATGCCATGACAAGGTATGAAATATGAAATCGATTATATTATCTATTATAGTTATTTAATCGGAAATGAAAACATTTGCTGCCATATCGTTGTAATCTTCTGATCAACATTAAGTTGCATGCCTGGAAATATCGCAAACTTGATGAGAATGTTATGTGAGTCTAAGTTATCAATAATGGCTGCCTTTGGATCACACCGGGATAAGCAACTTGACAGAAAGCTTTATGTATGCATCATCACTGTCAAATGTTGACGTTCTCAGGATAATCCCGTCACTAAATGAGATTACAAGTAAGAATGTGAAGTAGGAGCACGTATCAAAACGTTTGTTCGGCGGCACGTTTAAAAGCCCTCGTATGGCATTTTAAAATCAACAAAGCTTATGCCTGTAATTAAACATATCACTTGGATTGACGAGTGTCTACTTTAGAGTTTGAAATAAAAACAGATAAACGAGTTTCAACTTAAATGAGTCTATATTTATCTATTTTGTCGTTTGTATCTACAATGTGTTAAAAATCCTAACAGCCTACATAAGTTAAGTTCATATATATTACTTATAAACCTTTAGCTGTACACAAGAACCTTGATTGATTAAATCCTCGAGTTCTCGTTTTTATCATAACAGCTCAGTATAACTCAATATTATACCAGATACTTTCGAAATTAAACTTAAAATGCGAAAACAAGAATAAGTTTAACGTGACAATTGTCTGCAAATAATTAGTATTCAGTGTCAATACAGGTCACATCAATATAAACAAATATAGTTAACTCAGTAAGAACCAGGGAAATTTAAGTAGGAGTAAAATTAAGTAGAGACGACAATAAAATAAAGGTTACCTAAAGCAAAATATGAATAGTGCTTAAAGTATATTTGTTGTAATCGTTTCTGTGAAGTAAAATTTACCCTTGAAACTGGAAATTTCACGTAGAGTCTCTTTTAGGAATAAAAAGTAGAGGAGTTACACATATTAATATTAACGAAGTTTAAGTATAAAGTTACTGTGATTGTATATCATCAGTCTCGCATATAAGTGACGTTGTAGGGAATCCAGAATCTGTCTTATTAGTATCGAGATTCTCAAGATTTATTTCAAACACTCAACACATGAACACATGTAAATATGAAAAAACAATACATGTTGCAAATAAAATACGAGTACTCGAGAAAAAAAATTGAACAAAACCAACAAATATTTACGGAAGTAATACGTATCGCAGTCTATATATCACTCGAATACTAGAGCAGAAGTTAGCTGCTTAAATTTATGTTACAGCCGATGATTAACTTTGACTGCCAGAAGGTATTGAATGATAAGTTACATGTTGTAGAAATCTGTAATGTGTTGTATAATTTAAACAGCTGAAATAAATGTGCCATATAACTAATTATCAGTATTTTCTTTCCTTCAGGAAAAAAGAGTAGTTCATTTAACATACCATTGTATAAATTGATATGAATATTTGTCTTATTTTACAGATAATAATTTGAGATATATGTGTTCATGTGAATTAAGATATAAAAACTTCCTAACTTTTGCTGCACAATCTCTGATTAAAAATCAATTAACTTATATGTATTCTGAAAGTGCGTCATGAAGCCAGAACAGGCACAATCAAAACAGAGTCTGCAATATTTTCATATATGTCGTGTTCGTTGGCTTTCAAAGTTCCCTTTTCATCTTTTTTCATCACCTATGGCTATTTTTCTGGGTTTGGTTCTTCTTCTGGCTGAGGATATGTCAGCATACTTTATTAAATATTAATGTAAGTCATACATGGCTTACATGCAATAATGTAAGACAGAAAAATTCAAAGTCATAATAGTTATTTTGGTTGTATTATGCAACAACGCAACAACAAAATTGTTCTGAGATTTAATTACTATCGCGAATCTGTAACAGAAGGTTGGATGTGGCACTGCATCCGAAGATAGTTAAGCGATGACGATGTTGCATTTGGATAAAAATGACGGCTTATGCAGTTATTTTGTAAAAAAATGATATATTTTATGAGGCACGTGCCATCATGCAACTTTCATTTAAGGTCCATAGTTATTAATAAAATGTTGGTTATTTTTACTTGATAAAATGCTAAAACCCAACATGGAAGTGCCCCAAGATTTCTGAAAAAAAGGTAAAATATGCATATCAGTAATTGCCACATTCAGAAAAAACGCCTCCCCACACAGTCAAAAAGAAGAGAGAGAGAGAGAGAGACAGAGAGAGAGACAGAGAGAGAGACAGAGAGGGCATTGTTAATAAAATGATCAGTTTCAAAATAGACACATAGACACCACAAACAATTAACAAAAATGAGAACCCGATGGGTTACCGCCTTGGAACGAAAAATGGCAAATCAAATTGCCACTGGGGGTTTGAACCAGGTTCTAGGGTGCACCAAACTCACACTTGCCCCAACAGGTTCTCATATCAACACACAAGTACAAGTTGTCTTGGTGAAATAACTCCAACCCACCTATCCGCTCAACAATTTTGCATGCAAAAGCACACAAACATATAAAACATAACATGCATTGGAAAGTCAAAGGGGCGGGTGCTCAATGATGTTATCGAGACCAGAGCTCCTGGAGTCAAATCAGCAAGAACACGATGACAGGGATAAAAGAAACAAGTCGTGCTTCTATGTTCTTTTAAGAAAAGATTTCCCCATAATCCTTCATAAACACTTAAACCCCTGCCACCGTCGTGAAAAGCGAACAAGCTGTGAGGTATAAACCCTGTAAGATGTTGCATGAGGAACGTCGCCGTCTATAAACGGAAAATTTACTATGTTCACACCGCCCGAACGTTGCTGGAGCGTCCCTGAGGCGGTGAAAAAAAATCATCACCGCTCGTAACCGTTCACCACCGTTAAACATAATTTGGCCCCCGTTAAAGCAACGCCGTATACGCTCGGCCACCGCTGATGTTACTCGAGGGGCCCTCCTACCGCTCCGAAAGTTTTGAGCTGCACAAAATATTGCGAGCGGTGAGAAGGGGAAAATGTTCTGCCCCGGCAAAGTTCACCCCCGCTCCACCAACGCCCGGAGCGGTAGGAGGGCCCCTCGAGAAACATCAGCGGTGACCGAGCGTATACGGCGTTGCTTTAACGGGGGCCAACTTATGTTTGACGGTGGTGAACGGTTACGAGCGGTGATGAATTTTTTTCACCGCTCCAGCAATTTGGCAACGTTCGGGTGGTGTGACCGGGCCTTAAATTAAAATAATCTCTTTTATCATAAATTTTAGTAGTGTAGTAACCATTTTCAATGGACAGATTTAGATCGAGAAAGTTATCTTGATTTTCTGAAGTGTTCAGTGATTCCCAAAAGTAGCATTTTTAATGCATAAACTGTATAATACTTTCAATAACCATTGTGTTACAAGATCTGCGTTCATGAAACAAAGTGTCGATGGTAACTTAGGTATCGGGTCACAGCATGAACAGGTGGACTTTAAATAAAAAATTGTATGAAGGCACTTACCTTGCAAAATATATCAATATTTTTAACAAAATAGCTGTTTTTTTTTATCTAAACACAACATCGTCCTCGCTTAACTATCTTGGGATGCAGTGCCACGTTCTCCACGATGTTAAAGATTACGGAGACTACTGAGTACAGGATGTGATCATCGTCAACAGCAACAAGATGACAGAAGGTAAGCGGAAAATGGACACCGTTAGAAGGACCTACTTAATATTCATATAGAAGGCTTCTGACAAAATTTGCTTCACATTTTACGCCAAATTACGGTTGATCACCTTTTGAAGAAAAAAACAATTGTTAAAGTGACATGCCATGATAAGAACATTGTCAGCTTTATAAATAAGCGCCATGTTATGATTTACTGGATTTATTTCCAACGTTGAAAATGATTTTCATGTGTTTCCGCGACATGGTCCTGGGCAGACATACCGGCTACGTGACTGGATTCTTCCAGAGGATAACCTCATTGGCTAATATCTGGCTTGTTGTCTGGGACGCCATAGGATCAACCAATCGGGGAAGCACGTGGGATCACGTGGAATGGGGAACTGCAGACCACAAGTGCAGCCTCTTCTTAAAGCTAACCCCGTAATGGTAAGACGTGTTTTTGCATTGGTTAATATTATTGTATATTTGTCTTTAATCGTGGCACTGTCTAAATATGTTTAACAGTTTAATAGTGCTAAGTAAGTATCTGTGAAATTTCCTGGTTTAGTGTGAAAAAAAGCTCCAGTTTTCTATTTTAAGATTATCAGAGTCATATTTAAATGGTGGGGTAAAAGTTGTATAAGATATATGATTTTTGCAATATGGCATATTATGCTGAGATATCATGTCATCACCTTATCTTAAAAGGACAGTACTTTATGCATGCAATTTCTGCTTAAGTAGATAATGTGAGAGCAAATTATCATTTAAGGTTGCAAAATAGGATATAATGGCTGTGTGATCAGTGATAATGACATATCTGTTCTGAATAATAATCTTCTAAGGTCTTCAGAGTGAATTGATTGTTTCTCAGACCTTTTTTAAGCTGAAGATACTTAAGCATACAGTATTAATATCAACTTTCTTCACTAACTCACTAAAAGCTAGCTAAAATTGCTTAGGCATTTGCTCAGTGAGGCAGAAAGAGGCACCTGATTCTGTAAACATTTGTAAAGTGATGTATAAACAAAACAAAGAACAAAAGTAAACCTGAATGTGAATCAGTAGCTCAAAGAAATCTAAGAGTGCCAAAGCATGCATGTGAACATACATTGTCATCAGAAAACATATTTCGTCACTTCTATATGAATCTATTGTAAGTGTACATTGTATATAAATAAAGAAGCTAATACAATAGTTTGCATTTAACTGTCAATTTCCATGCATGCATGTACCCAATTTGCAGTAATTTTTTTAACTGTGGCATTATATAAAAAAAATACTTATTTTGTAAGATGATATTTCAAGGCTTTTTCAACTAGTCTCACGGGGCCGATAATGGGACCCATTCCCAATGCCAAATAAAGACTATTTTTCCCAATTTCAAGAAAAAAATCCCAGTTTTAAGAAAAAAATTCCCATTTCAACAGAAATAACTTTTTTTTCCAATAAACTAAATACAAAAAAGACCTTAAATATAATCAAGGGGCTTTTCAAATGACAAAATTAGATTGTTTACATTTGATCAGTGATCTGTGAAATTTACATTCCTTAAATTTATGTATGCAACCTGTGTAAAACCAGTGTATACTGTGTAAAAATTTCCCAATTTGAGCAGGGGCCTTTTTCCCAAAACCCACTGAAAAATCCCTGTATTTAATATGTTAAAACTTAACGATTCTTTTCTAGAACTACACAAAAGTTCTTACTTAAATATAATTTCATGCCTGATCAGATATTTAGAAGTTGTGATTCCTCGTTCCTTTAGTATTCTATTATGTATAAAGCATGTTTGGTTAACAACTGATATGGATAGGTAGACATGATACTCTGTGTATATAACCAAGACTATACCTATGGTGAAATAAATATTATTCCAGTGATCCTAACTCATCAAGAACAAATGGCAATATCAAATATGTAAAACTTTTTTTTCTGAAAAATCATTTTTAACCCTTTCCTCCATAGATACACCTTTATTGCATGGGTGAACAGTTTAGATCCAGATAAGCCGGCACATCCGTGCTGTCTGATCAGGATCTAAACTGTTCACTTTTTGATTTATTAGCTTTTTTCTGACCAAAATGCGACTAGTCCAGATCCTGATCAGACGGCACAGATGTGCCGACTGATCTGGATCTACACTGGTCACACATGCGTAAAGGCGTATTTATGGAGGAGAGGGTTAAATTGTCAGTCATATGACTGTCATGCTTGTATACACAGCAAAATTCTCCGAAGCATTTTGAGAAACAAATACATGCTGATTTTTTCCCTATAAAAATAGGGCTAGCAGCCACCAGCCCCTCATTACAGAAGAATTACTCCAGTGGCTGTTAACATCAGGGCACAAATCATAAAAATAAGATCTAAAACCAGTCACAAATCTCAAGCGTGTGATTGGCAGAAATGGTGATCACTGGCCATTTCAGCTATTCAGATGCTTGAGATTTGAGACTGGTCCACAGAGTTTTATGATCTTGGGCACATCAGGTGGCTGCTTTATTACACAAAAAACAATGCATCAAGTCAACCCATATTTTGATTTATTTTCACTTAAATCACTTTATTCAATTATGCAGGAGCATCAATTACATTGAGTGGATTGAATATAAAATGGCTTCCAGCTGCTTCGGGC